>VWZL01002081.1:613983-629349 GCA_013396915.1 Stercorarius parasiticus
CCCCCTGCTACAGGTAGGTATGTATATTGGGAACTAAAAATAAAAATTCTGTCAAGAATGTAAGAATGTAATAATTATGGGTGGGGATTGTGAGGGCTGGTTTCCTGTCAAGTCACATCTATGTATCTACTTACCCAGTAAGGTATGACATTCGGGTATGGATTTCTTCAGATTCCCTTAACGGTAGACAATTGTAGCAGGGAATCATCTACAAATGGGTGGGCATTGAAGTGAGCGCTGCAAGGTACAGCATGCTTAGCTCTGAAATTTTGTGTACAAATACAAGAAAGATACAGGACAAAAATAATCTTACCTGGATGGTGGGGGTTAGTGCGTATGTAATACAGCGAGCAGATATTCACATCAGGCAAAGAGTAGCAGATCATGTCATCATTGCTATCCTCTTCAGAGAGGCCAAGGGCAGAAGTGCTTATCCGCCTGTGGCTTCCTACATGGCACGTGGGTGATGGAAACTTGCACAGCTGATTTCTGGCGGTGTTGTGAAGACTTCTGTCACCTCTGATCGGCGTCAGACGTACCTGATAAGTGTAAAAGTGTACCTTCAGCAGCGTTCCCACAGGAAGTGTGTGGTCATGAGAGAGACTCCTGAAATGTGTACAAAACCTTTCCTTGCATGTCTTGCCACAAGGTGACGCGGCTTCTTGTTTTTTCTTTTCAGGGACACATTGATAGTCACGTGTACCAACAGTGCCACAAGTATTTTTGCAGGCTTTGTCATCTTCTCAGTTATTGGCTTCATGGCAAATGAGCTCAAAGTGAATATTGAAGCTGTGGCAGACCAAGGTAGGGTACGCTGCTGTTTCGTTACTTAGACAGGCACCTGGTGGCAACTTCAGCTCTATTATTAATGATGACATTGGAGGTGGGAATAATGGCTTCAAATTGGAGTGGATTAATAAACTGCTTGTAGGCATTTCTATATGGGAGAAGGTATACTGGGAAGTCAACTGGGAAGTCAAGATACTACTCGAAGCCTCCTTATCAGTCATTTGGTAAGAGAAGGAAGCAAGCTGAGACTCATTTCAGATCTTTATGTAAATAACATACATAACGGGGTAGGGTGAGATGTCTCCTTCACATAGTTTAAGCGATCACTGGCCCCCTCATTTGTCTGTGTTGCTGCCTTGTCAGGTCCCCAAGGTAAAAGTTGTCCCTGATGGTGGGAATCTGGGATGAGAGGACGGTGGGCTTTCATAACGGTGGTTCTGGGGGAAACACAGTGTGAGAGGTGGATTGAGCTTCTAAACCGTGGGGAACGAGGAGCTGCCTCCATGGGGAAGTAAAAAATTTCTGAAGAACTGATTAGAAGATTTTGGTTGGGGAAATGAGATGGTTATGAATGGGGATCTGAAGGGTCTTAATTGGTAGAGCTGAATATGAGTGGGAAGAGTATGACTGGTGGGAGAACTGGTGCTGTCGTGTATGATTTGGTGTGAAGTAGCAGGAGACAGGAAGGGAGAAGCTTTTGGGATAAGATTCAGAGAAATTTAAAGGGTTGGAGAAATCTGATGGGACCGTAGAGGGATAATTGTTACCTTAGTCTAGTCCTACCTTTCCTGTGAAACGTGCAGCACTTTGGCCCTAAGCCAACTCCCAGATATTTAAGATCATTTCAACCTTGTAATAACCTGTATATGTATTTACAATTTCCCCACCATAGCTGTTTCTGCGTGCATATGAGGGTCTTACGTGTATGGTATTAGCTTTCAGCATAGACACAGTCATTTCCGAGCACTGGAGGGAAGTGATTAATATCTTCTCCGTGAGCCATGGGGATGGTTCCCAACGCTATCCCCCTCAACCCACGATAGCACAGGGCGAGAGGAGTCTCTAAACAGGAGGACAGCAGAGTTAAACAAACAAATGTTGCATACTCACGGCTTCTGTACATGATGTGTCTCACTGTTTGCATTAACACTAAACATTTTTCTGACAGTTTGTTCTGTGGATAAATTCAATGCTACAAGGCGCTACCTGTAGCCTAAAGTACCTGACTGACTGAGCATCGCGATTCAGAAATTGTAGCAGTGACTTGATGATAGGGGATAGAAATGAAGACAACTTTCCATAGTTTCTGTATGGTAATATTCACAGGTGATTCTGGACAAATTAGGTATTAAGATTAATATGCATTTAACAATGTCGTGGGAGCTAAATGCAAAACAGACAACATGAGCTGGGGACACAGAAATCCTGTAGTTGTAGGAAAAGAGGAAGTGAAGCATGCTTTCTTTTTTCTTGAAAAATACTTTTTCTCAGAACTTTAATGTTCCTAACTGTTTATTAGAAACCAGCTACTACATGTGAAAGGAGGAGAACAACAGAGAAGGGGATAAGATGTTTCTGCTGGTTAAAAAAGAAAAAAGGGCTCTTAGTTTCCTTTTGCTTATTCCTTCTCTGTAAAGTGGAACATGGATAATCCCACACACTTTGCAGTACTTCTAACCTCAAAGATGCAAATAAAGGTACCAGGTCGCATTCAATTTCTGCAGCTCCTTTGGTCGGTACGTGGCAGCCCAGAGGTTAAGCTGAGAGGAAGCTCGTGAGCTGCAGCTCAGTCACAGGAGTTAGTCTGGGGCTTATGCCCGTGGTGGGATGGGCTGTGGATTCAGCTAGAAGGTCTGAGAGGAGAATTTCATAGGATGGTCAGCTGGCAAACTGTTTCCTGATAGCAAGTAGAATCATAGATTGGTTTGAGTTGGAAGGGACGTTTAAAGGTCATCTAGTGCAACCCCCCTGCAATGAGCAGGGACATCTTCCATGAGATCAGGTTGCTCAGAGCCCCGTCCAACCTGACCTTGAATGTTTCCAGGGATGGGGCATCTACCACCTCTCGGGGCAACATTTCTAGTGTTTCACCACTCTCATCACAAAAAAATTCTTCCTTCTCTCTAGTCTGAATCTACCCTCTTTTAGTTTAAAGCCATTACCCTATCACAACAGGCCCTGCTAAAAAGTCTGCCCTCATCTTTCTTATAAGTTCATTTTAGGTACTGAAAGGCTGCAATAAGGTCTCCCCAGAGCCTTCTCTTCTCCAGGCTGAACAACCCCAGCTCTCTCAGCCTGTCCTCACAGCAGAGGTGCTCCAGCCCTCTGAGCATCTTTGTGGCCTCCTCTGGACTTGCTCCAACAGGTCCGTATCTTAGTCCCTGTCAAGTTGTAGGGGATACTGCACTCGCAAGCTAATGTAATGTCAATTCAGTCTTCAATGTCTCATCTCTTCTTTTTGGTCTGCCAGTCAGCTGAGTGGGAACAGAAAAGTTTCATTGTCATCTCCATTTTCTGGCTGGATTAGACGTTTATGTTTGAAAAACTCTGCGTGTTTTAGGAGTAATGGTTCCATTAATCTTTTTACCTTCATCCTGAAACAAATGACAAACAAAAAAAACTCAACCCCAAAATCTAAACCACACTGCGGTTACAGAAACTCTTGTAAGGAGTTAGATTCAAATTCTACTCAAAGAAGCCGTGCTTGAGTGAAACTGCAGTGGAAGCTCCAAAGGGATGGATGGAGAAGGGATGGATGGAGAAGGGATGGATGGAGAAGGGATGGATGGAGAAGGGATGGATGGAGAAGGGATGGAGAGACATAGCTGCTAGCGATGGTGGAGGAAACGCTTGGTTCAGCTGGTTCATCTCCCTGGAGATGGCATCATATTCAGCACAGGGGATCACAGCCCCTTTTCTGTTGAGTGCTTGTTGGTGGTCTTCGAGTGAGCGACTTGTCACAGGCTGGAGCTCTCTGTGCCCAGCTGTTTCAGCAGCTGTTCAAGGGGAGGTGAAAAAAGCTGTCAGGAGACAATCTTATTGTAGGGCTGTCAGTGCCTTCGCAGGAGCCCATTGAGGCCATTTAAAAATATTTCATGCGGGTGAGGCTTCACCGCTCTCCACGATAGGGGAAACAAAATTTAGTCCCCTAGGAAAAGACAACTGTACAGCAGGAAGAGAGTGAAGATGAGGGATAACTGCAGGCTGAGTTAGCACATTGAATTAACAGAATTAAAAACCAGACTCAGCAAGCGGGGAAAAGACCCAGCCCTTGTGCCTGCCTACCTTTATTTTCTTTTTTTTTTTTTTTAATTATTTTTAAATTATATTTCTGTTTGCAGTGAAGGAGGCAACAGCAAAAATGATGGTGATCTCCCTTCGAGTCTTTAAAACCTTGAATGTAATTGTTAATGGAAATGGGAAGGGATTTTTTTTTTTTTCTTTTTCCCTCCTGAAATATTAATCTGAAATAAATAGTATTTTTTTCATTTAGGATCTTCCTTTCAGGACGATTTTTTTGTCCATTTTTTTTTTTCAGGAAACTTTTTCTCCACTTTTCATGGAGGGAAAGACAGGACAACTTATTTTTATTTTACCCTCTCAGTTTGTTTAAGAACATACTGCGGTTGAAAAATTTTAGTAAAATGAAAGTTCAAGGTCATTTGACTGTTTTTGCTTCAACACATATAAAACCTTTGGAGTTTTCCTGGATTTAATAGCCTTTTAGAAAGAGTTCACGTCCCCTAAATCTTTGAAGACGGAGAGGACGGGAGCCAGCCTCCCCATGACTGTTCACCTGTGCCTGGATGCTCCCTGGCATGTGATACCCTGGAGAGTTATGAGGGGCTGAGGTGGAGAGATGTGCGCTTTCATATTCCGTAATTAAACTTTCCCCTAAAACTGTGATTAATGAAGTCTCAGAATAATGAGTTCCTATTAAACTTCTACATGCAGGAAGCTAGTGCAAACAGAGCCCTTATCTCTAATAGTCAAGAAGAAATCTTTAATCAAGAGACAAAAGCACATCTTCATGAATACATAGTAGTTCTACATGCACCTTCCTGTTCCAAAAAGCCGTTTTTCTGCAGCATATTTTAAAGGCAGCAACACTTACTGAGTCATATACAGTGGGTTTGGGTTTTTTTTTACCGTGTTGTTATCTTTCGTATTTGTCTTTTGTTGAGCAGGAACCCCAGGCTTCACAAGCTGCCTGTGGAGATTATTTCACACGCTGCTACAACTGTGTTTTTCCCATCACGTGAGACAGTAACAGTTCTGTTTTGAACAGAAACAGCGCGGGGAGCTGTGGGAAATGGGATGCGATAACCTGGATTAGAAATGGCCAGAACAGAGGGGGTTTAGAGCCCCTTTTCAATGCATGGGTCATGGCATCGGCACAGCCTGGCTCTCATGTGTATCTTGCCTGAGAGGAAACATCCTTCAGAGTGTTAGAAGTGGGCACTCCTTTAGCTGGGATAAACAGAGAAGAAGTGCCATCTACTGTAATGCTACCACCACATTCCTGCAGCCTTTTCTCCCAAGCAAATCTAAACATACTTGTAGAAATAATTTTTCTTTACAGTCAATAAAAACTATAGCCCAAGAAATCAAACCAATAGAGAAAGGAAAATTCGTGGGTAAGGCTCTACAATCTCCCTATTTTTTTTGCTGTGCGTTATTTCAGAATTTCTTGTGGGTCTTTTTAGATTCACGGTAGTTATTACCTTGTGTCTGATACCAGCTCTGTGCGTCCGTTGTGTTCTTTCCTTCTCGTTTGACTGTGTGCTGAGGAGTTAAAGAAGAGTATTTACTTTCCCGATCATCCTTGTAGTACTGAGGTGTGGGCGATGGCTATGTTGATCTAAGGCTGGGTTGCTCATTAGCAGGGACGGTGGCAGGAATTTGGTCACAACAGGAAAGAAACATAGCTGCAGTACACGATTTTTATTTATTTTTTGTATTTGGGTCAGTCTATTAACGTACTGGTTAAATATGTATTCTGCAGCTTGGAAAGCAGGAACGTACGAGTGTTTCAAAACTTACAGCCAAAATAGAAATTATTCGTGTGAGGCTACATTCTGTTTTTTACTTTTATCAAGCAAAGTAATATTGTATTAGATTTTGAAACATGACTCCTCACCTCTCCCTCTTTTCCATTCAGTCGACAATGTTAATACGATGCAGGATATCACAGCCTTTATTTTTCTCATTTCTAGGTCCTGGAATTGCTTTCGTGGTTTACCCAG
The DNA here is from genome assembly GCA_013396915.1 of Stercorarius parasiticus. NCBI lineage: Eukaryota > Metazoa > Chordata > Aves > Charadriiformes > Stercorariidae > Stercorarius > Stercorarius parasiticus. The sequence goes on from VWZL01002081.1 coordinate 620,019, forward strand.
AAGCCTTAACTAGGCTTCCCCTCTCTCCGTTCTGGGCTATAATATTCTTTTTGATGCTTTTGACACTTGGATTGGACACTATGGTAAACTGCTTTTGTTTCCCATTCTTTTCCTCTTGCTTTTCCTATTTATTTGTTTGGAGGACCGTGAGATTAATTGCTATTTTCCATGTGGTCAGCTTTACAAAAAGTAAGGCCATTGATGCCGAAATAATTTGAGTGAAGCTTTGGCAATTAGGTCTGTGCATTTAACACCTAGTATTCAAAATACTCTCTTGTATTCCATTATATCCAGTTGGAGTATCTCGCATACGTTGTGTGCACTGAAATGAATCCTTTTATCTTGTCTTTCAGTTTGCCACTATCGAGACTATAGTGACCTCCGTTTCGGACGAGTTCCCCAAATACTTACGTACGCACAAGGCACTGTTCACTCTTGGGTGCTGCATCTCTTTTTTCATCATGGGATTTCCTATGATCACTCAGGTAATAATACTGTCTTTGAGCATCGTTGTTTGTCCCCAGACCCCCTCTGGTGGCCGTTCTCCTCCTGTGCAAGTTGCGAAAGATTAAGGTGAATTTTGCGGCAGACACCAGGTGAGTCTGAAAGCCTTGCTTTATTTTAATGGATGCTCTGACGGAGATATAAGCTAAAAGACTTCACTGTTCCAATCTTTATGAGAATCAGACTTTTAAAATTTATCTCTAGCCAAGCATCTCCAGAGCAATCACTTAAGTTAGGTACACATTTAAGAAAAAAATAATAAAGTTTGTATGTCATATAAAAATCCACACCAGTTTTGGGTGCCTTCCTTCCCAGATTAGATATATACTGATAGTCTTGGAAAACTGTGGCGTTAATAATGAAATTCTCATCTACTGTTGATAGTCTTTGGTGTCTTTTGTCCATTAATTCCTCCAGCATTATAAACTCTCAGCAATTTCGAGAGGCGGCACACAAAATCTATTTCACTGTTTTATTCATCCTTTTCTCCCCCCTTTTTCTTTCTTTCCCCTTACCTCATCAGCCCAACTTTGCTGCTCCCAAGCCCAGGATGGATTCAGTCCTTCCTTCGCTTGAGTTGTGCTGCTTAGCCTCTGCCCTGAAGACAGGGCATTATATCCTTCCCAAAGAGATGAACTGGACTCACTGTTACAGTGGTTCTGGTTTCAACGGTGATTTTGCTTTCGCCATAGTATTAATTGGGTAGCGACACTGCTGGTGGAAGGTCTTGTTGCAGTTCAGTCCTTAATATGAAAGGACTGAAATCAAGGTCTTCCCAAGGTGCGTTAGATACCAGACTCAGGTGTACCTTCTGCTTTTTTCTTGTTGGATTTGATATTCATTCAGCCACAAGGAGGAAACTATGGTGCGGTATGAGCCTGTCACTGGCCATTGCGTGGATGCTTACTTGGGATAGAGTCCTGGGTCCTGCTTCTGTCTGTTTTGCCTACCTCAGCGGCAGTTAGGGTTCCGACACGTATGGAGACATCAGTTATATGCCACGCGTAACGAGTGTTTTACCCTTTTTTCTTTAGGGTGGAATGTATATGTTACAGCTTGTGGACACTTACGCAGCTTCTTATTCTCTTGTCATCATCGCCATCTTCGAGCTTGTTGGAGTTTCCTATATATATGGTAAGAAAAAATACTGTTATTGGACAGCTTATGTCACAGTAACATTTTAGTATACGGTAAAGTAGCTGGTAACATGAAATTCTTAAGGAAAGAAGTAACACCTTATTTAATTGTTTCGTTTTTTAATAGAAACACTCAGAATTTCCTTATTTTGAACAGAAGCATAATGAGACTTCATTACTGTAGGTTTATTTAAAATACATACATTCAGACGTCTTCATTTTCCACCAGTAGCTTAAAGCTAGTGCTTAAAGACGAGTATAAGAATAGACCAAACATTCAGTGACGCTTCTCCAGGGGCTCTTTCTACACTACGCTTTCTACGCTGCGACGGTTTTAGGCTGAGAGATTTCCTGAGCCAGAGGTGGTATCTTTGCATTTAACAACTTTTGAAGGTTTTATTTTCCATGTACACATCCAGCCTTCCCTTTAGCCCACCTATCCGTAACACAGAATCAAGACTATACAGCTACTAAGAGTGATTAATTATGCTCAGTGGCAACACCAGTTATATTAATCCATGTTGATGTACATGAAATTATGAGGAAGATTCTCAGCTAATATAAAACAGTGCAATTACCTTGATGCTACCGTAGCAAGGTCAGTGGATACCAGCTGTTGATTTGCTCCCAAACTTGTCCAGTGCTTTCAGGAGATTGATTCTGGGAAACGTGTGATCTCAGATGGTTGTAGTAGGAAATGTGAAGATCTCCCTGCATAACTGATGATTAATTTATGTCTGGGGTGTGGTGGTGCCACTCAAGACTTGTCTTCAAAAGCAAAGGAAGATCTGAATCTCAGTGTTAAAGACAACAAAGATAAGGCTGTTTCTGCTGTTGCGATGGACAGGAATGAATTAGGTATTTTCTATCAGCTAGACGTAAACAATCCCAGATGTTCTGTTGAAGGTGCGTATATAGCAGCATGATCTTAGGCCCTAGTCCTGTACGCTGAAGTGCTAGATCTACCTACGTTGTGGGCTCCACCCTGTAATATAAATGCATTAAAAAAAAAAATCGTGCTTAGTTCAAAATGTAGGATTTGTTGCTCTTGCTTGAGAAATGAATGTTATAGAAAGGATAGGGAGTCAGCCCTTCCTGGTTTTCTCTAATTTTGTGAAAATACAGATTTGTATTTTATCTTCACTGATATCAATCCAATGAGCAGGCCTGGGTGGTTGTAAGCTAAGTCAGATAGGACCTAGTGAGGAAATGGTACAGAATACAATGGAAAAAGTCAAAACACCGAGAGAAAAGTTGATTTAGACCGATCATGTTTTGGTTGATCAAAATGCTTGCTGTTTTTTGTGTCCGTGACATGTGAGCATTTAAATTAGAGTAGGTTTAGAAGTGTCATCTCTGCGAGTGACGTGATATTGGTAACTGCTGTCAGCTTTACACTTAACCACCCTTCTCAAAGGACCTGAATGCAATGCTTTGAGATGTCTCCTGAAGTGAAGTCTAGAGATGGATTTTCGGGGTTATTTAGCAGAACTCCTGGTTTGAAAAATCAATGCTGGCAAGTTTTGCTGTTGCTCTGTGCTTCAGTTTCCATGAAGACGTGCAAAGTTGCCCATTCCCTCCCCCTTTTACCTGTTCCTGGGGAAACACAACCAGGTACATGTCATCTGAGACATTAGTGTCTGGTTATTGTACTGACCAATTTCCCAGCTTTCCTAAAATCAATACAATTCCCTAAGAGATGGTGAATAAGAATGCTCAAGAAGACTATAAGGGTGTGGGGTTTCCCCCCNGACGCTCCTCATCTGTTTGCTGAGAGCGTGGCTGGACAGTGCTGTGCGCTAGATGTTGTCACTCTTTGTGGCCAGCAGTATCGTCAGCATCACCTGGTCTGTGCCCAAAAGATTCCCCCCTTTAAAGCCATTGCCATCGGTGTGCAAGATAAAAATTCCTTGCTTAGAATATTTTTACATAACCCCAAAACTACTTAAATCTGTAAAATGTCTTTGTTCTGTATGTTTTTAAATAAGAACGAAGGTAAGTACGGAGCAAACACTGGCTCTGTCCCTCCTCTGAACACTGCGTGGCAGAAGCACCGCAAACCTGCCTTTGTGGAACGTTTTATTGGGCTTGTAGGCAAAATTGCTCTGCTTAGTGCCTGCATTGCCCAACGAATTCAATATCCTTAAAAACAGTAACTTTTATGAAAAACATAAAATAATACAGAAACAATTATAGCACTGGAAAGGAATGACTTGGATAGAGAATATTTTTTTATAGTTACGTGTTACTTTAATGTAATCAGACTTGGAAAAGATCTGACAAATTACAAATCATTCTTTCCATGCGCTCTGTACCATCTGATTGTTGATCAACAGGTGTTAGTAAAGCCTTTGATATAAACTGTTTCAAAGATTATTCCCTGGAATTAACCTTTTGCTAGACTAAAGAGCTTCCAGTCTTTTACACAAAAAAGGAAAGATGTACTTTACAGTCGTCATCCGCTTGACTAATGTATCATAGCTACTTCTGCTGCATTAAAGCTATTTTTCTAAGGACCGTTCATAAGAATACAGCGTGTATATTTGCGATTTGCATGTTGTAAATACAAGTGAAGCTGCTGCTCTTGTTATATTCCTTCAAGCAGTGCTTAAAATTGGCATAATATATTTTCAAGCTCTGACAACTGCCGTCTTACACTCCACTGACACCTTTCTCTGTATTCTTGTACTCTTCATAGCAAGCAGGTTGGCACTATAGAGGCAGGTGCTTTTATGATGAAATAAATCTGTCTTTAGTTCTTGTTACACGTTCTGCTTGCTGAGCTCGTTGAGATTTTTAAATTAAAGAGAGGCACACTTGGTTATTTCCTTGCAATCATTTATTTTTCAGTGGAGTCAGTGCTACATAATCCAGTCAAATGCTGGGTTTTATTTCACTTTCTGGTATAGATGTTTATTCTCCAGATGTTTAGATTATGATGCATGATTGGTAAAGAATAGCTTAGAGCTGCGGGTATTAATTTAATCATCAGCATAATTCCCACTGTTGCACTTTGTAGCATGAAGCTACATACAAAGAACCTCGTGCTTGAGCAAAACGCTGCTGGAAACTGAAAATGTGTGACCTTAACTTTACTCGTGCTCCTTCTAGATCTGTTTTTTTGACAGTCTGTTGTTGGGAAGGTTCATCATCGGAGCGAGTGGTAAACGCTGCAGTGTATTTGTAGAAAGCGTTAGTAATTTTGAACATTTTACCTGCAGTAGAATATCGAAGCAGCTGTCTGTCTCGGTTTGCATTCTCCTTTTTAAGGGATTTTCTATCCGCAGCGCTTACGAATACATCATCCAACTTTAGAGGGTGGAAATTGAGAGATGGAATATCATGTATTGTTTATTTCCTGAAGTTATTCAGCAGGTCTGACTGATCTGGAGGGGAGACCAGATATACCGAGATTTAATTGGCTTTTGGTTAACTAAAGCATCCTTTGCGTTTTTCTGTGGAACTTGACAAACCTATTTTCAGTCTTTCACAGGGAGGGACGAGTACTGTGTAATCCCCCTGTCCGTTTACATGTATTTTACTCCTGAACTGCTAATATTTTAAAGTGTCTGAAGCTGTGAATATCTACTGACAATTCCAAGAAGGAACTAAATTTTTTAATTGGAGTTTCAAACAAATCTGTGCAGACTTGCATGAAGCTTGCATGAATTTTGGAGGCAGAAGCCCCTGGTAACTCTCTAGTTAAGTAGATCTCCTTTGCAGCCGCCAAGTGTGGCTGAAGTAGAGACACTTGGAAGAGCTTTAAACTTTGTGGAAAGACCCTTCAGCCCATCCCTTGTGCTGCTGCAATTAGCATAAAAGTAGTTTTATTCCCACCGCAGCACGCTGCGGGGACGCCCGCTGTGTGAGCAGCTCCCAAGTAGCTCACTGCAGATGGTCCACTGAACTCTAACAAGCAGGTAAATAAAACACATAACATCATTCAATTGCAGCTGAGATCTCCTTTTGGAGGCAACACAGTGACCCTGGGGGTTACAGTTGGTCCACGCGTGCAAAACTCTTACAAAAATGGAGAAGCACATGATGAGTCAGATGGATACGAATTCGGTGGGTCGTAAAAATTACCTGTATTTTACAGAGAAGAGAAGAGGCTTTCTGAAGAAGAGCATTTATTGTAGTCGGTGGAAAAAAAGAAAAAGAGGGAACGAAATTACAGTTACGGAAAAAAATGCAACATGTGGGGCCTGTTGAGTTAGCTTTCTAAGCTTACATCCACTGCAGGTTGCACTTGTCGCGGGCGGAGTGATTAACTTGACTCGTCAGAGAGTAGTAGTGAAATATTTATCAATATCAAACAGTGATTTAACAAAGCTAGTAGTGAATGCGATAGCGTTTTACGAGATTTGATGTAAGGGTACACTTGATTATTTACTGCATAGAGGCCAGGGTCAGACAAGCTGTCAGGGAGACCCTCCCGTTGAGTCACGAGGTTCAGAAAGGACCCCCTTGCTTCCTAAACCCCTTCTCAGAGAGGAGTCTAGGTGCGGCTGGATCCAATCCTAGTCCCAGACTTGGTCAACGGTTTATGTCTAAAGGATTATATATGCGAAATGAACCCTTTGTATCACTTAGCTAAGATATCAAAGTTTAGCATGCTATTAGTCACATACCGAGAATCTGTTGCGGCAAGGAATCTCTCAGCCTCGCGGAGCAGAAGCTTAAGTGAGTGTCCTCACTCAAGAGGAGATCCCGGCGTGCAGCCCGCTGCCATGCAGGAGGGCTCAAAGGNTTTGTAAATGCAGTTCTTTGCAATTTCATCTTCTGGTTTAATTTCTGGATTTTTCTCCTCTATATCTTATCCCAACACAGTTTTTGAGCTTTACTCTGCCCCGCTGTCTGCCCGAACTGGCTTGCTCTGTGCTCGCCCCCTGAGCTGGGCCGTTGGGGCCGCCCTAGCACCATCGAGCCCTGGGGCTTTCTTGGAGGTGCATCAAAAGACACTGAATATTGAGCCATTGCTATTTTTTACCTGCTTAATTCTGGGAACAGCCTGGTGGGTAGATTTAGCTCAACAAAAAAAGGCTTCAAAATTAGGTGGATCAAGCCTGGGGATTATCCCTTCTTATATTCAGCAGCTGCAGTGCCTGGCTGTGAGGGCAATAAAAACATAAAGCAGTTTATTACTTTTGTTCCAAGTATTTCCTGCCTTGCTCGATGACTTCTCTCCAATATTTGAGCTCCATCCCTGTCCCCATACCATAAAAGCCAGACTAAATGCTGTAGAATAATGCTTTGCAAAATTTCAATGACAGAGACATTGATTTATTAGATAAAATAAATCCCGAATTGGCCCAAACTGGAACTGTTTGTGTGATGGAGGAGCTCAGCCTTGGACCCTAGACCTCCCTCTTGTTACCATCATTAGAAAAGCTGGAACAAATGCCAATTTTGTTTTTACGGATTTTGGATAAAATGGGGGCCATTTACCTAACCAGCTCCGCAGAACAAGGCAGAAAAACGAACCGGCTGTTATCAGAGGGGCAGTCGCCGCTGCTGGGCCAGAACCTTTTCTAGTTGCACGGCACGGCCAGCGAGACAGCTACGGGCACGGCTGAGACACCATTTTCCAATCTTGGGTGTTTTATTAACTCAAGTAATTCTATAGATGCAATCAATACAATAATCTGAAGAATCAACATGCCAGTCGATCTGTTTCTTCAAACAATGTTGAGTATAATTTGAAATATTTACGGGTTGCTTGCTAATAATTCTAAGTATTGCTTACATATCAAATGAAAAATAAGGGGACATTACCAGTTTCAATGCTGATACAGTCATAGCCCAATCACGTAGTCGATATAGAGAAGCTCGGGTATTCTCTGTGCTGAAATAGATATACAGCTATTAATAAGGTTCATCTGCACAGTGAAATATAACAAGTGTACACATAATTGCAGCTAACCAGTGCATACTATTAATGTTTTAACCCAAAACATACTGAACACTTAATCTCTATGTAAAAGCTCAATTTTGCTTTAATCCTTAGGAAGTAAATATTTTATTAGAACGGTTCCCACCATAATAGTCTCATTTTTCTACTGTGTGCTTAGATCCTCCATTGAAGTTCTCAACCCCCAAGTCAGAGTTTGTTTTCGTAATTAGACACAGGGGAGATCACAGGAGCTGTGTTGCAAGCTGCAGCTGGTTTCTTTCACACCTAATTGCATTTACATTTGCTCCTTACAGGATTGCAGAGATTCTGTGAAGATATAGAAATGATGATTGGATTCCAGCCAAGTAAATTCTGGAGAGTCTGTTGGGCATTTGTGACCCCGACTATTTTAACAGTAAGCAAAATGTCTTCTCCAAAGCGCTTCATTGTTGTTTTTTCATCAGGTATGATGTTTCTGAAGGGTAGTAATTAGATCTTGGATGCAGATACCTAGCGCACATGTGTGTGCACATAGAATCATAGACTGGTTAGAGTTGGAAGGGACCTTAAAGATCATCTAGTTCCCACCCCCCTGCCCTGGGCAGGGACACCTCCCACCAGACCAGGTTGCTCCAAGCCCCGTCCAGCCTGGCCTTGAACCCCTCCAGGGATGGGGCAGCCACAGCTTCTCTGGGCAACCTGGGCCAGGGGCTCACCACCCTCACAGTAAAGAATTTCTTCCTGCTATATAATCTAAATCTCCCCTCTTTCAGTTTAAAACTGTTACCCCTTGTCCTATCTCTCCACTCCCTGATCAAGAGTCCCTCCCCATCTCTCCTATAGGCCCCATGTGTTCTTACACGTGTGTGTAGTAGAAAAAAAGAGCATAAGTAATGGTATTTTTGGCAGAGAAGGGATAGCGAGTCTCCAAATGCTGCGGCCTTTCCCTGGCTGTGCAAAGTGCTGGTATGGCATACCATCACATACCAGCATTCCGGGTTATTATATACAAGTGTAGGTGTGTGATACATATGTATGCATGTATACACATAGAGAAGAAGAGGAAATGAGACGATCCTCCTGTCTTTTCTCAGGTTGAGCTAGGGAAAAACCATTTTACCGAGTCATAAACTAATCTGAGAGACATGCTTTGGAAAGGCTTACGTGGAAATCTGAGTGACAAAGTTTGAGCTGCAGAGATGGAAATATTTTTGCAAGGGTTGATATAGTTATGATCCGGATAACAAATATAAATCCCTTCAGTTTCTCTAAAAAAAAACAAAATGGAAAAAAGGAAAGAAAAAGGGGGGAAGGAACAAAAAAAGGAAAGAAAAAGGGGTAAGGGAAAGTAAAGAAAAAGGGGGAAGGGAAAGTGGGAAGGAAAGAAAGGGGAAAGGAAAGAAAAAGGGGAAGGAGAGGAAAGAAAAAGGGGGAAAACAAAAGAGAAGGAGGAAAAGGAAAGAAAAAGGAAAGAGAAAGGGGGCAAAAGGAAAGAGAAAGAGGAAAAAGGAAAGAGAAAAGGAAGATGAAAAAGAAAAAAAGGAAAAAATGGGGAAGGTGAAAGGAAAGAGAAATAGCGGGGAAGGAAGAAGAAAAGGAAAAAAGTGAGGAGAAGAGGAGACAAGGAAAGAAAAAAAGGAGAATCAAGAAAGAAAAAAAGGAAGTTTTGTTTCTAGACCCCCTAGGCACTGAGTGGTGCTCCCACTGGTGTCCCCCCCCGGCCGCCCGGCCGAGCTCGGCGGTTCCCCGCTGGCCCCGGCAGGGGGCGCTGTGCGACAGCGGCTGGCGGCACGGCCCG
>VWZL01002081.1:629399-698999 GCA_013396915.1 Stercorarius parasiticus
GGGCCGGGGGAGGTGGGGACGGCATTCACTTGCTTAGGCTTCATTGAAAAATTATAAATAGGGTTTTAAATTTAAAGGAAGGTTGTGGGGCGGTTTGTTTTGGGGTTTGTTGTTTTTTTGATTTTTGGAGGTTGGTTTGTTTGTTTGTTTGTTTGTTTTTAATTTTCTTTTTGTAGCTACCCCAAAACCTGGAATAATGCTTTACTTCGAATTTAGATCTCCATTTAATCTAAAAGATGGCACTTTTCACCTTTTTTTTTTTTTAACCATTGCTACACGTTCTTTTTCAAGCACAAGAGTTAAAAGTATAATAACTACATCTACATTTTCTGTCTAACTCAATGTTTCCTCTGCATTATAACCCAAGTACCGATACAATCTTTAATTGCATATCGTGTTTTGGCACAAGAATGAAATAATTTTTTTTAGCCATTTCGAAAGCCTCCAGCCCGGTAAGTCAGTATAAAAGCACGGAGCCCTCTTTCACCAGGATGTTACGTTTGAGAGCACATTCTTCAGCCTCAAAGTCCTCAGGCCTGGACTACAGGGGTGGCAAGATTATCAGTATTTGCCTAGGATTGGAAAAACTCATCATTTCACAGCAGTGCTAAATAGTTCCTACAAGTATTCATAGATTTTTAGGGACGAGATAAGAAAAGTTACTAGAATTTCTGCTAAGACGCGCGCTTTGAGGCAGTGTGGTGGCAGATGGGTGGGGTGAAGAAGCGAAAAGGTGACTCCGTCGTTCTTTGCAATCCCTTCTTCCAGAAAAGTTGTATTTCGTCTTACGTGCTGGCAAGTTCCTGTTTGTGCTGTTCTTTAGTGCAGCATAAACATTGGTAAATCTTTTTAATTTTGGGAAAAAAAAAAAAAAAGGGCTCTGGATAAAGTTAGCAACTTCTTTTTGGTTTTGTTAATTCAGGAATGAGGTAATTTTTTTTTTTTTTTTTCTGAAAAGCGAAAAAGGGTTAGTTTTTGCAGACAGGAGTGTATGTGTGAAGGCACTAGTGAGTTTTGGTGAACTCATCAAAGTCCTGAGTGGCGAGGAGATTTTCTACGATGAGAACGATTTCTCCAGCGGGCGTAATGAAGATGTTCCACCTTCCTGCATAGATTTTCTCTACAGGTTCTCTTTGCTGTGCATGAAACCCAGGTAGCTCTGTCTTACCTATCCAGTGGCAACTGTTTGGTTGTGACAGTATACAGGTATCGTTGTAAATCCATTTTTAAAAGTTTGAAGACGTAGCCCTGTTTAATCTATAGTATTAGGATAACATAAATGGCAATATATCATTTTTTTTTTCCCCTGGAGGTCCTCGCTAAAAATGAGGACGTGTGCACTTTTTTTTTTTAAATATCTTTTTTTTTTCTTCCAATGGCTGTTTTCAAGATGCTGCCTTAGCCCCATTTTTATGCTTCTGAAGGGAATTGTAAGGCTTTTCTGCAAACTGCTTGATTCCTTTACTGACCAGACTTGCGCTCTTAGCTACCGCCAGTAATCGCAACCAGAGAATAGGAAATTACGTTGTCTCTTAAGGAAAGCAAATTTGGAAAGCAAACGAGAGCAGTTCAAACTTGCATGTTCTGCTGTTGTTCCCTCCAAATGTAATATTAAGTGAACTTACGGTGAGAAATAAATTGATACTGATCAGTTGTAATTCAATTTTTATGCAGTGGAAACAGACAAAGCAAAACCAAGCAATACGCTCTTTTCTGTTATTGCCTCTATAAAGCTAATATTTGATGCATTTGGATAGTCTAATATTAGACTTTCAATTACTCCACATCTCTGGAAATAAAACTGATCGTTTTTATACGTGCCTTCACCTAGTTATACTGCTGTAAATCTTCTGTGTGCAATTATTGTGAGCACGGGCATTTCCCAAAAGTTACTGAATTATGCACAAATGTAAGCAGATGTATTGCTATTCAGACAGTAAGTGAAATGGAGTAACTTAGCATAATCACATTAGGTAAAACTGCCAACAGACCATGTAATAAAGCATGTTACTCTAGGGGCAGGATTCTAATTTCAATTTCTCTGGCATAAATACAGTGATTTTTGTGGGATTTTGCAAGATTTCCATGAAACTCGTTAGATTCAGACTCTGACCTGTTTATTACAGCTTGTGGCAGTGCCCTGCCTTAGGAGCACGTACTTTTATCTGTATTCCGTAGATCTGTGTGAGGATGCCTACCATTTGCTGCAGAGCAGGCTTGTCTTGCTTCTTCAAACGTATTTGTTTTCCTTCCTTGTTTCCAGTTTATTCTTTGCTTCAGTTTTTACCAATGGGAACCGATGACTTACGGAGCTTACCACTACCCGGGCTGGTCCATGGTGCTCGGGTGGCTGATGCTGGCCTGCTCGGTTATCTGGATCCCAGTTATGTTCGTGATAAAAATGCATCTAGCCCCAGGCAAATTTATTGAGGTAATTCTTCTGCCTTTTTTTTGCCGCTTAAAAATGCAGTCACAGGAGACTGTCTGTTTCATTTTTACATTGATTTTTGTGATATTGAATGCCTAATAGTGCTAAGATTGCTTTCTGGTAAGCTAGTTATTGTGTTGCAAAGAGATGCTCGGTTGATTTAAAATGCAGACCTTCTATTTCCTGTTCCTCAAAAAAAACCCCCAAAACCCCAAACAAAAACGCTCCTAAATTGTTAAGCAACTGCTTTTATGAGAACTAGAAGGAGTTACAAATTTCCAGAGCCCCGGTATGGTGTTACTGAGAGGAGGTTGTTCTCCTGGCTCTGTTGGTCTTGTTGCAAAAGCAGCGCGTAGCCGTAGGAAGCGTCAGCTGGTGGTGCGCGTGGTGTCGCAGCGAGCCCCAGCGCTCAGTGCTAGGAGACGTCAATCGGGAGTCGCCTGTTTGCAGAGTGCGAGATGGTCGGGTACCAGAGCCACCCAGGATGCGCCCCAGGGGGTTGTGCCACTTGATGAAGTTCAGGAATAAGACGTATGCAAAGACCCCATGCTCTACAGATCAAACTACTCGCTGTAAAACTTAGCTGGCAATCTTTTTTTTTTTTTGCCCCCCTTCTTCATCTCTTTATTGTTCTTGACTACGCTGATCCTCTCTGGCACCTGGGCTTAAAAAAATTCGAGGTGGCACTTTATTTTGATGCTGCTTTTGTTTATTTTGCAAATCAGATTCTTGATGCTTCCCCCTGCCACTACAGAAACGTGGCAGTTCCCTTCTGCTCCCTGTGTCCGTGCCCTGGTCCTCCCTGCCACCCTGGCTGCCACCACAAAATCATAGAGTAGAATCACCTAGGTTGAAAAGGACCTTTAAGATCATCAAGTCCATCCATCAACCTAACACTGCCAAGTTACCACTAAACCATGCCCTAAGCACCACGTCTGCCCATCTTTTAAATACTTCCTCAGCTCCTTGCAGGGCGCAGGACACCGATGTCTTTCTCATGTCGGCATTTCACCCCTTCGTTGCATTCACCTTGTCATCTGAAGAAGTTCAATGGTCTCACTTTTGACCTTTGAGGCTTTCTCAGCTCTGTCCTCTCCTCACCGCACGCGGCTTGTGCTGCTCCCTCCTGGGGATAAGGAACAGACACTCGCCTCCCCTTTTCAGCTCTCCTGCAAAACCCATCGAGGCTGTTAGACGCCTCAAAAATGAAAAGGAGAGAAAATGTACTAAAATAGAATAATCTTTTGGTCTCTCAATATGTCACACTACATGTGCCTAAGGGAAAAGACGAAGCTTTTCTGCTTCACATGGAGGAAAGGAGTTTAATATTAAGTGGTGGGACACCCTCGGGAGAACATCCGAGCACACAGTTGGCACCGGACAACGAGGCCACTTGTCTAAAGGGCCATTCAGCCCTTGTGTGGAGCATGTTGAAGCGCATAGGTCAGGAGACAACTGCTCCTACTGGAAATGAGCTAATGTGAAATCGGACGTACTTGTTTATCGTCTCGTAAGTCTCTCTCATTCAGACAAGTCGTTTCGCTTCAAATCTTCTAATTTATATGTGTAGTACTAGTACATACATTGCCACAAAAATAGGGTGCTCTCCTTGCTGTCCCTCTAGTAGTGCACCCAAAGAAACACCAAAAAGTTGGATCTGTTTTGAAGCGGCTTTTGCTGAAGCTATTTCAAACGTAGCTCAGTATTTCCTGAGTACTCAGTCTGCTGCATAAAATTATTATGGTTGATTTGGGAGGTAAGAGTTGCAAACTGGTAATTAAGCAGAGATTAAAATAACTGATATAGAGGTCTGATTCACTTTATTAGGTAATAAACATATAATTGTTCCCTCTTAAGTCATCAGAAATATGTTTTCTTTCCTTTTTATCTGTAAATGCGCCAATCAAATTATATATTCAATAAAGAAATCAGCAGAAAGATTAGAAGATTTTTGTTGTTTTCCAGGTTAACGTTCTCCTCTTTCTTTTTTTCCTGTAGATAGAAATGAAACATTTTGTCATCTCAAACTGAAAATCTTTGTTCATTCATAGCAATGTACTTCTTTTTGGTCATTTGTATACTTTTGGGAAATATGCTAAACAGAAATCCAATTATTTTAATGCAGTTACCCACTGCTTAGACCAGTGGGCTAAGTAATTGTGCACATGTCCTTCAGTAAGCGAGCCGCGCAATCTGTAGCTGTGGTTCTGAGCTCCCCTCGTATGGTGCGGGGGAGAATGTATAATTAAAATCTGGGCACTTTATCCTCTATTAATCTTGCAAACTTTGTGCAAAACAAACACTGAGCAGTGGAGCGTTGCAGGGCCATCATCAATAATCTCAAATGAGCCTATCCTCATTTCTTCTGCACTGTAATTCTGCTCCGTGACTTCAAATGAGACTCTCTTTTCTCTCCCCCACCTTGCAGCGACTCAAGTTGGTGTGCTCTCCACAGCCTGACTGGGGTCCGTTCTTGGCCAAGCACCGCGGTGAACGTTACATGAATATGATTGATCCACTGGGAACCTCTTCCCTGGGACTTAAACTGCCAGTGAAGGATATAGAACTGGGGACACAATGCTAATAATTATTACATGGGTGGCAATAGCATTCTCAGCCTTTTCTGGTATTTTTTTTTTTTTTTCCATTTTTTTTCCCCACCTTTCCTTCTTTTCTTTTTCACAGTGCCTGAAAGTGGTTGCTTAGGAAAGTAGGACTTACTGTTGCATGCCATAGGGAAGACCTAGCTAGACCACTTCCAGGTGTAGGTGATGCCCATGATGTGTTCTGCACCCGGTGAAATAGCAAAAGCGTATTGTGCAATGGGTGACACACCAGGTTTTGTCAGGAGATGTAGGGAAAAAAAAACCCACAATGGAAAATTTTTTTAAGGAAGTTACGTGCAGAATTTGACCCGTTTCACACAAGCATCCTTGTAACAGGTAGCTATCTTTAGGACCAGGATTTTGTTACCAGTGTAACCAAAGGGCAGTTCAGGCCTCAGATGGGATGGAAGTGAGCAAAGAAGGGGATCTCCTGTAGTCCTGGTATCAATCCAGCATAAGGCTCACGCAGTAAGCGGCGTCGCTTTGTCTGCACTGAGAGCAGACCTTGACCCGTCGTGCCTGTGCACCTCTTTTGTGAGCATGAAGAAGTTAGAATACTAACTTTGAGGACTTTTCCTCTAAACAAGCGGAGACCCTTTAAGCAGCACCCCAGGAAGCAATATGCAACGTTAGAACAGAAACACAATAATCCATTTGATCTTTTCAAGTAGAAAAATAAAAGCAAAATTTAAAGAACTTCTCATTGGAGACTGGGACGAAATTGCATTTCAGTCTAGAAGCGGTTTGGAAATGGCGTGAGACTGAGGTGTATGGGCATCACTGGTTAAAGTACTGTCATACATTTGTTTTGATAATTTGATCGCTGCCATTTCAATTAAAAACGCCTCAGTTACGGGAAGTGTCTAAAACCTTGCTCCGCACTGAGTGCGACTGTGGTTTTACTCACTTCACTCCAACGCTCTTCAACATGGTTTTCCTTGTTTCTCTGCTTTTGTTTACAGTATCTCCTCAAGAAGCCATCATATAATTTGTGCCTAACTTTGTATTCTTACAGTGGTAAGTGTAGTCTAGTTACCACCTGACAACAGTTATTAGAAGTTAGATGTGCTGTTCAACTTTGTGACTCCCCATTAATTCTCCTATAACATCTTTATATAACCTTTAGATGATGTATTCTTCTCTTTCAACTAATGGGGAAATAGCAGAACCCCTCTTGTCTATATATTATATATATAGCACGTAAATTCTTCAAAGCAGTATTCTCTCTGAAATGTACATAGTTGGTTTTGGTTTTTTTTTTTCCATTTAAAACATTTTCATTAAACAAACCAAAAAAACCCAGCACTTAACCACTGCAGTCATCCACAGGGACGCAACATTAGATATGCAAAATGCGAGGGCTGGGGGGAGAGGACAATTTAGTAGGTGGCCGTTACAACATTGCATAGCAATAGGACATTCTAAACCATCACATTTTAGAAATCGGATATAAGTAGCGATAGGAATGTTAGACTTAAATAGTTTTGTTACCTATTGGGCAGAGTAACAATAGAGCTTTTTAAGAGTACATTTATTTATCTGAATATAAAATTAGCCCAATTTATTGTAAATGCACTAGAATGAGGGAGAAAAATATATCTTCAAGAATTGGCAAAACTGTAACCTTTACTATCTTGTTATATCCTATACATACAAATATGATATTTTTTAACAGTGATCAGTGTTCATGTAGTGTGTACTAGTGATGTTTTATGTCCCTATAAATATCTTATCAATCAGTGTAGAGATGGTGAGCTTAGAGTAGTTTAGCCTGTTTTTTCCTTGCCCACACACACTACCGTAGTAGCCCGTAAATGTTCTTTCCTTTCAGGGGACTGTTTCTGCCCCGTTCTTTTGTCTGTCTGTCTTCATATTACAGGGTCTCAGGTAACTCTTCAGTTAATATGTGTCCATAGATCAGTAGACGTGTTGTTCCATCCCGTCGAAGAAAACAAAGCCTAAACCTTAATGTAACACTTCCACAAACTAACTTATTTTCTCTGTGTGTGTGTGTATATATATATGTATATTAAATATATTAATCATTTTGCTGAACTTCCTCTTTCACGGGGCAATTAGTGTTGCCAGTTCTAGGCACTGCTGGAGACCTTTAATCCTCATGCAGGGCAAGCGAAGCGCCATCAGGGGTTGTCACCGAGCGAAGCGAGGGCAGATTTTGCACCATTTTGTGCTGGCCCCTGCATGTCCACTCCGCCACCTCTGTCAGTCCCCGTCTTGCTCGGTGGCCAGACGGGACCCTTCTGCGAGCTTCTCTGCCTTAAAGCTGTGCCCCCTGGTTTCAGCTTTGCCTGCTATTTTAATCAGGGGGTTGCTATTCTTACTTCTGGCTTTTATTTTCCTGGCGGAGGCAGGTTCGAGAAGCCACACTCTGACGTAACGAAGGTCCATAAAGATAAGCTGGAAATTTGGTCCCCACGTCTACGTGGGGCTGAGGGGCCTTCTGGGTGAAGAAAGGAACCTAAGTCAGCACCTCTAGTGAGAATTATGTATTTTTATCAGGACAAATAGCTTCAGGCCTCTCTTTACCAATATTACCTAGCATCTTGGTTTTATTTCTGGAGTCCAGGCTAGTTTCTTTTCACTACTATTGCGACTAACATAACAACTAAATCCATAGGTTTGTTCCTCTTTTAAAAAAAGAAAACACACTTAAATCGCGTAACAGTTTTCTGAATCCTTTCACTTACTAACTTGTCTCAGGACATGCATTGGAACTGGGATTAACTAATTGCAATAAAATTACCTCAGTGTAAGGATGTCAGTTACTGTCTATCTGAAGTATAAAAGAGATATCGTTTGAAGGAATACTGCTAGGTTATGATATCTTTTCTTTGGCTGGGATTACCAAACCAGAATGCATAGGAAAAATTGAATTGCTTTCCATGATTTATGTAATTAATCTGCTTGCTTTTAATTTAGATGTTGTTCCTGTGCCTGCTAAGTCATTAGCACAGGATTAGGCTTGACTTTGAAACTCTGAACACAGATGATAGCGATTTTGCTCTGGCTGATCTTTGTCTTCAGCTTTGACCTCCATTACTAGGCTTGCACAAACATTTGGAGAGGGGGGAGAAATGAATACAGAAATCACAGAAGATACGACGTTTTCACTGTGTGTTAAAAGCAGATTTTTTTTCGCATTAGGCTTTTTTAAAAGTATTTTACTGGCCAAATCTGAATGTTGAGATTAAATTAACCAGCAGTGTCTTCTTTAAATGAGAAGTAACCTTGAAGTTTGGGAATGCACTTCATTTACCATGTTCTAGGAAAAGTTTGCATGTACTTTGACAATTTTCTAAAAATAAATTTAGTAACTAATTAAATACCAGATCTTTAAAAAAAAATAAAAAGGAGGGGAAAAAGCCATATTAGTAAAAATGTGATGTACGTACTTGCAGATCTATCTATCTTGTGAGTAAAAAATGTTCAAATTTGGTGAAATTACTTACGTTGCATATTTTTTCTTTGAAATGAAATTGAATTTCTGGATGAGCTGAGATGCATTATTGTATGCATTAAAGATTATACTTAATGCAAATGCTTGCCATCTTCAAATTCTTTGGGTCTTCCTAGTGTTTTTAATATGCAATATTCAATACCTGTGTTTCAGCTAGACACGGCAGCACTTTGTTTCCAAAAGAAGGGTTTAACAAAATGACCTTTAATTGAAAAAGACTTGGATTGTCTTTTTGTGATGTTTCAATTGGGTCAAAGTAGTCTTTCGATTAGGTTCTGCTCCACTGACCGCATTAGATGTGCCTCAGCACTGAAGATCATTGCTTCCGATACACTGTGTGACTATCTCTTACCGTGAAATCCCAATGCCTGATTTATTTTAAATATCTTTGGCCTTTTTTAATAGATGTAGAGTTGTATGGATAATATGATTCCTTGTTGCCTGTGTTAAAGCGATTGCTTATTTATGGCATTATCCTTTATTTATGGTTTCCTATTGGTTTCTTATTCTGCAGCTCCACTTTTTCTTGCAATCAAAGACAGACTTGTAGGGATTGTGGGTTGCAGGCTGCAGAGCTTCGGCAAGTGGCATCCCAGAAAGTGTCGTCTTTTTGCTATTAACACTGTAAGAGACACTTGTTTCTTAGTTTGTAGTTAAATGGTGTGCACGTAAAATATCTGTAAAATGGCCAGAGCTTGATATTCCCGAGGGACTCAGGTTGATGACTCGGGCGGGTAGGGTACGGGTATTTGGGGTTTCTGCCTTTGTCACCCTCAGGCAGCCTATCGCCAAAGAGAGGAGGTTTTCCTGATGGGTTTAACATAATGTGAGAACCGGGCTGGACCTTATTGTTTGCAATATTATTATTTGCCCATAATGTTTAAATACATCTTCAGGTAACCATTTGCCTTATAGCTATCTTCCATTGTTAGGAAATCTATTGATCGACTAAAACATGTTGTTATCTGTCATTTATATTACGTAGTATTACCTTGTAAGGTAGATGCTTAGCTGGTATAAATTGCTACAGCTTTGTTTGGAGCTGTGACAATTTACACCAGCTGAGAATTTGCGCCCTGTGTCCTATGGCACTTTATTACGGACCCATCGCTGATGGGTTAAATCTTAATTACTTGCGTAATGTCATATATAAAAATATATATATATATATATATTTACAGGCATTCTATGGGGTACTGCTGCCTATGGATAAAGATTTGTACCCTAACCAGGTCATTATAATTTTTTCATTAGCTATACGTGGAGAAGATATATTATGTTACAAAGGATGCATCATATATATCTCATGTAGTGCATATTATAATGCTGTATGTTATTAATTTAAGAAATCATTATTCTTGAGGCCCTACCTCAAATTTTGTATTTATGTGTACAAATGCAATTTATTGTATTATATATTTGCCTATTATATTTGGATGTGATAAATTAAAATTATTCCATAATGTATGGGCTCTAAAGACTCTAAATAAATGTCCGGTGTTTAAAACAGAAAATACGTCAGCATTTTTCTGGTGAATGAAATGTCTCTTTCTCCACCGCCTCCTTCCCCACCCAACACACACCACAAACATCATTCTTACTTAACACACAGCCTTAAGGTATCTGCAGAATTGATCCATTTGATTGTTAGAAACCTTGAACAGCAACTGGAAACAGCCCTCTTGGGAAAAGGAGATATTGCACAGCTGCAGAAACAAGTATCAATTAAATCTTTGGATTCTTAACTATTTGAGTGCTCTGTAGCTTGTGGAATAATTGATTGCTTATCAGAGAACCAACTGGATTTGCTTAAATCCTCCTTATCCTATCAACTCAGTCATCCCAGAGGTTGTTGAATTGTTAAAAACAATAGAGGTTCATATCTGCTGGAGATGCAAATGAGAGGTGTAAGGGAAAGAAAGTGTGAGGACACCGTTCTGGATGTTATCGTACCTTTTATTTAAAGCTGAATTCCTGCAGTGTGGTGAGGGCAATGTGCCACACCACCGATGCAGTAAAGCAGGTTCTTTCCTTCCCAGCAGCCTGCGATGGAAATGGTACTGATCCAACCCGTTTCACTGCTGGCACACAAGCCTTTCACAAGCTTACCCCAAATACAAGAGCGGAAGTACAATGTCTGATCACAACGTGGCATCAAATGTGGTAGCACATAGGAGATGCTAGCATGGTGCCGAGAGCGTGGCAGGGATCTAGGCAAGGGCCTAATCCCGAAGACAGTTCAATAGCTATGTGGCAGGACTGTTTCAGCAGTTCTGGTAATCAGTTCCCTCCCCCCTTCCCCCCCCAAAAAGTACTTTGTTCTGTCTGTGAACTTGCATTATTCTGAGATGTGTATGTGCAGCGGAAGGCAATGGCAGGACCTGATGATGGAAGACTATGGTAGTTCTTTGCACCTATAAGGCAGTTTCATCTTGGAGAAGTCTGAAGTCACCAGTGAGCATCGTAAGAGTCCTCAGAGGCAGGTAAGTGTCATTAGTCCCCTTTTCAGGAGGAAAAACCGAGGCACATGGAATTTGTCAAATCCCTAGTCAACCAATGTGAGTCAATGATACAACACATTGATTTTTGGGAGTAAGAGACAGTCTGTTGCTGTCACCATTAGGCACTACTGCTTTAAATCTTTAAACTCGTGAGAACAGATAAAAATCCATGTCCTTTTAACTTGGGTGTATGGATTCACCCAGGCCATGCTTTAAACCACTGTACGTCCCTTAAACGACTAGAAGATAGGCACATCTTCTCTTGCAGTGCTAGCAGATGCATTTAGTTTGAAATAATTTTACTCTTTTGGGTACTGAAATTCCGATGGCCAGGGTGGAGACTGAAGGGCACATCTTATACCAACCTAACAGATTAATCAGTTGTAAAGTTTAATTTGGACTTTGAGGTCTTCAAACATTAGCTAACTCTGTGTTTGGGAATAAAAAGAAAAAAAGGCAGTAGGTATTGCTCCATGAGTACAGAAGCAGACAAATGATTTCTCTTTGTAAGGCCTCATTCTGGGACATTTGTCAGTTATTTATGTAATTATAAACCTTAGCATGGATACTTTCAGCCTCTTGGACTGATTATCTAGTCCTTTACAACTATTTATCAGTTGGTAGGACGGGTATGGCATACAGTATTCCCTCCTCTCCCTTTACATCTACTCTTTTTCTTAATATTTAGGTGGAAGTGCTGTTAATTCTTGCCCTCTACTGGCTGCAAAGTAAACTTTGCCTGTATGGATTGCAAATCCACGGTTCGAGCCAGGCTTTCCGGGGATGGGAGCCTTATTTGGGAACTGAGGTTTCTATCCCATGAGCTACAAAGTGCTTTGTTTTGTTTTTTCATCTGGCAACTGAGTCCACACATTCAGCTACGCTTAAAGTAACACTTAGCACTTTTAATTGCCTTTTCTCCAAGG
Organism: Stercorarius parasiticus; assembly: GCA_013396915.1. Lineage (NCBI taxonomy): Eukaryota > Metazoa > Chordata > Aves > Charadriiformes > Stercorariidae > Stercorarius > Stercorarius parasiticus. The sequence goes on from VWZL01002081.1 coordinate 641,339, forward strand.
CATGCAAACAACCTTACAACTGCTCCGAGAGACACTGGGCCTAGTCAAAAATACTTCATCAAACGACAAAGTGCCACAAGCTTTGTGGCTGACAGGACTAACAGTTTGACACCACACAGTTGGCACCATCACAATAATTTGGGTCAGAAATCAAGAAGCGTTCAACGTCCAACTGAGAGTGCAAGAACAGCCTTTGACAGGAATATTATCTGAGCTGAAATCCAGCTAGCTTGCCAGGACTAACGCTTTACTCTTGCAAAAGTGCCGTCAAATTTTATTATTTTTTTTTTTTAATTGCTAAGAATGTTCAGGAACACAGTTTTTATTCTTATCTGAATGTCATGCCTTTCAGCTATTTAGACTTCCAATAAGATCATATCAGAATATCAGATTTTTTGGAGATTAAGGAAGACGATTTGTTGCCATTAGGGGAGGTGTAAGAATAGCGTTGGCTGGGAGAATGTGATTTTTTGCTTTCCATCCACCTGCCCTCTCCTTTTCCGACACAAACAGCTGAAAATGCTTGTGAAATTACTAATGCTCTCCCAGTGTGTGATCACTGGGGCACTGAGCTGGACATAGGAAGACCCACCTCTGTGGGAGCAGCTCTGTTCAGAGTGCTTCCTACCAAGTTGCTTGTGCCACTTTCTGCAGTACCTGTGGGCTCTCTGGACGTTCCCGATCAACAGAAGAACAAGTCAGGAATGATGAGGGCATTCTTCACCCATGAGATTGTTCAAGATGTGTTTGAAGCTGTGCTTTAGAGCCCCTAGCTCGGTGCAAATTTTTGTGTGGACCCAAAGTAAGTTTTTTAAAATAGCGTTTAATCCAGATATAGGTTAAGCTAATAACAGGTCTGTTTAAGACTCTATCTATGACCAGTTTAAATTGTATAGCCACTAAAGACTCTGCACCAAGTGGAAAATGGAAAACTGGAGTAGAATTGGATTCAATTTTGTGTGTAGATAGACCCTGGTTTTACTACCAGATAAGCACAAACATAGCTGAACTAATATGAGTTGGATGCATAGACCTATTTCACATAAATAAATCTCTTCTTAAATCAGAGAGTAAATACTATGGAGAAAAATAATTTTATCAGCATGGAGATAGAAGGGTGTGTCTTAACCTGCTGAGGTGCCCTTGCCTCTTTTTCTTGTTGCTATGAATATATATCTATGTATACACACTTATATACCATGTTTATACTTCTCCCCCTGCTCCGTGGGTAAGAGTGGCGCTAATAACACAGCACCTTAAATAAAAGTAAGGAGATACAAAGTTATATTTGCCCAAAAGCTCTTTTGATACACCGGAGACAAATTACTGAGATGCTTTTGGAATGACCACCCCAGAGATTTCCTGGAGTGCATTACCTTGCTTGCAGCCAGGAACAGCTGTTTTCAGAGCTCTTACTAATGAAGTAATTAGGCAACCAAGTCATACTCTTTGCTCTTGCTAATGTAAAGGTCTGCAAATGCAACTGCCCCTTAAAATGGCATGATTTTTTTGATGTCATCCTAACTTTATCCAAAGGTACAGCTAATTAATTACTCTACTTTTAAGATGGCTGGAATTTGCGTGGTGCAGAACCAAACCCCAATGTGATGAGAGGAGGATCCTGGCTTTACAGCTGAAATGGCTTGATTTGAACAGGGTCAAATCTGGATCAGCTGGAAATCTCACTCTACTCCTGTTCAGTGGGATGGGAACTTAATCTGGGGCCTAGAATCTCTACTTTTTAAATTTAAATCAGGTGTTCTACGGGGGAAGAGTCATTGTATATAATGGATGCATGTGGTGGTCTGTCTCTCACCAGGGATTGGGTCAAATTAAAGGCCTGAAGTAAATATTTGAAGAAGTAAATATTTTTAAAACAGCCATCTGAGCAGGTTCTCAGATGACTCAAGTATTTGTGAGTCTTTACCTCCCTTTTACACTTCAGAGGCATGAAAGAGCAGTTAAGTGACTTGAGGAAGGACATGCAAGAAGCCTGAGGAACGGTATAGATTTCCGTATTGTATCTCTGAACTTCTTTTTGTTTATTCATACCAGGCATAAATTATTGCTAAGACTAAATAGTTAATAAGGGTCGATGCTTACTATTTTTATGCCATGAGGGAGGCGGGGGTGGTGAAGCTGCACGCAGCCCCCGGCAGAGCTCCATGGCCGCACCCACCCGGGGCTACGGGGACCCTTCGTCCGCGGGGGGTTCATCTTTCGGGGGTGGCGGGGGGGAAGAACCGGGTCCGCTCCTCCAGCCTCCGCTCTCCGCGCCAACCGTTTANGGCGCCGCCGCCTGCGCCGCGCCGATGGGTCTCCTCCTGCTCCTCTGGGCGTGTGCGGCCGCCGCCGGGGCAGGTGAGGGGCTGGGGCTGCGGGGCCGGTGTCCGCCCCTTGTCTCCTCCCCGGGGAGAAGGGGCGAGGGCTGGGGCCGCCGCCCGGTGTGCGCTGGCGGCGGGTGGAAAGTTTGCGGGGCGGCAGGTTGTCCCCGCGGTGGGGAGCGGGAGCGGCCCCGGTTCTGCCGGCTGCCGCCGCGGCGGGGCCGGGCATCCCTTGCGGAGCGGGGCGTGGGTCTCTGCGGGGCGCAGTCCGGCTTGTCCCCAGCGGGGAGCCGCTCCGCGGTGCCGTGGTGTAGGCGAGGGAAAGTTTTCCGAGAGCGGCGTGCGGGGCTCGGCCGCGCCGGGGGTCTGGGCGGGCGGTGCTGCCCGCGGTAGCGGGGCTGGGAGAAGCCGCGGTACAGGCGGGAGGCGTGTCGCAGGTGCTTTATTCCTGCCGGTGCTGTGCCCGCTACGTGATTCCTCCAGCGTGTCGCGACCGAAGTGCCGTTTCTTGTGCCTTGTGGAGGCTTTGTTCTCTTTCCTCTTGCCCCGGGTACCGCTTTTCCTCGGTTGGAGCTCACGAGGGGGACGTTTCTCCGTAGTGCTTGTAGCTGTTCTCAAGGAAATTAGCCAGCATGATTATCACAAGTGCAAAGGAATCTGTGTTTTAAAATGATAATTATTCTCGTGATAATTATTACCTGATCAAAATCCAGAGATCTCGAGAGGCATGACATAAAGAAGTTGGAAGAAAATACCGCCTGTCCTTTTGGTAGTGGTGTTACCACCTAATAGTGCACACAGGCGTTTGAAATGGTCAGTAGGACCCGAAACTCCACTACTTGGAATTGTGAAGCCACTCAGAAAGTTCTTTGTGTGCAACGATTGCCGCTGAAGCTGTGAGAGGAGAGAGCAAAATGCCCCTCCTAGAGCCAACGCTTGACCGTTAGAATGATTGCACATGGGTATGTGGAAATGAGTTGGTTGTGTGGAGTGTGCTTTCACTTGAAGTTTTACCATCCCCAAATAGCATGTCACACGCATTGAGAAAATTATAAATGCGCTGCATACCTTGCATGGCTGGACATTAGCTAGGTGGAGCGTGGCATGATTGCTGGTGCTTGGGTGTAGGTGATACAGGCGCAAGCAGAGAATACAAGCTGTTGGAGCTGTAAGGCAGAATTAATTTCTTTTAGGGATTTCCTAGTGATATCATTCATAATTATATGGCTTAATCCTCTAATCTACTGTAGTGCCTTCAGTTCACATTGGGCCAAATCCACCAAGTCCTGAAATGATTTCTATTCCCGCCCACCTGACTGAATCATTTGGAGTTTTGCTTGTGTAAGCCCCTGGTTTAAGGGGAATGGCCCAATTACTTTAAATAGGAATTGAAAGCAACATCAGTCAGGATCGGGCACAAGCTTTGCACAGTTCTCCAGTGAGAGCAGATGGGTTGATGGTTAATTTTTACTTCGGAAAGAAACGGTATTTCCAGCTTCTTGTTCCACTGAAGACAGGCAGTATAAAATACTAGATGCAAATGTGTTTGATATGCCTGTGGTATTTTTCTGATAGACTGTGGGAGACCACAGGGGAAAAGGAGACTTGGTTATCATACTGAAGCTGCTGATTTGTTGTTTATTAATTATTAACTAGGTTTTTGAGTGCCTGCTGCAGTTTGAAGAGCCAGCACAGGAAAATGACTAGGTATTTAAAGCAGCGTAGGCTCTTGCTAAATAGCTGCTGTGACATTAGAAATAGTCTCTGTTTTTGAAAGCGTTTTAAAAGCTGGAAGGGGGCACACTGAAGTTGTCACACATGATCCTTCACTGGCATAAATCGAAGTCTGTGGAGCTACAGTGATCTATACTTGTTGAGCCTCGGGTATTCAGGCTGGAATAAACAGCTTTAATAGAGCAGTGGAGCTACTGTGATTTATGGGAGTGCCTATACTTGCTAGATGTGGTTTCTGTCCTCACCCTGTTGATGTCTGTGGCAGAGCTTTCACTGACTTTAATGGGGTCAAGGTTTGTCTTACTGGACGTAGTTTGTCCTTTCCGTGGAGCGAGTTTTAGTCCCTGCTCGACCTCCCTTCATATTAGTAGGTTTTTGCTGATCTGAATAGATCTAACCCCTTTCAAATGAGGAACAGCATACTCCGTTTTTGGCATGGACAGCAGATGCTGTCTTTCCTAATAGATAAGTTCACATGACTTACAGTGTACTGCTTTTATTCTGAATGAAAACCTTAGAAGAAATAAGAAGTCCTCCTGTTTTTCTTCTAAAACAGCCTTTGCTTTTATGGTTTTCAAATTTTTGTTTGTTTGCGTGTGTGTTTTTTGTTTGAATTTTTTTTTTTTTTTTTTTTTTTGGCCTAGAGAGGCTGCTCCCTGTATTTATGTACATGTTTGTGCCTGGAGTTTGTAGGCTGCAGCCCTTTCGCTGAAGAGTTGCTGTAGGTTGGGAACCAATAGGTAGATAAGTTCTCTCTTGTTGGTCCGTCAGTGTGCACGGCATCAGTTGTGGTCATTCAGTGCCTGAGTGTCTAGGGTGGGTGAAGTCAAAGATAGTCGTAGAAGCCTGATGATGTAGCTGATTATCTGGGACGTTTTTACCTTTGGAGAAGTTTATCTGGGTTCATATTCTCTAATTTTAATTTTCTACAAAGGGGTACTTACACACACATCCTTACAAAAGCACTGTGTACGTCTTCACTTGGGTGTCAGCACTCTTGGAGCTTCAGTTCTGCCGGTGCCTCTAGATCTTCATTTTCTTTGTAAAGTAAGGTTACTAGACACCTCCTAAGGCTGTCTTTTCAATATTTTTTCTACTTTGCCCCTCGTGCGGTAGTATCCTCTGCACTAGCACATCGCCGTTCCAACAAGTTTAAATTCTTGAGTAAAGGGAAGGAGAAAGTGCCGTGGTACAGATGATTTATGAGTAGAGTAAGTAACTTCTTGCTCGTTCTGTACACCTCAGTAATTTCTTAGAGCCTTTCAAAGAATCAAACTAGAGTATTTGCTGCTCAACTGATCCAGAAGCACAGTCCTGGAATAAAAAATGAATCAATTTAGACCCGCATGTAAAGTCCACTCAGTGGAAATCAATCTGGATGTGCTTAACGGGTAATGTTCTTGCTCTACGGAAGTCAGTTGGACTTTTACCATTGACTTCAGCTGTGTCAGGATTTAATTCTTGGAGCCTGTTGCCGTTACTAATGATGTTAGTGAAAAATTTCATTAGGAAAGTGCTTGGATCCCACATGAGATAATTGACCTATGTCTCAAGCACAGATCTCATGCCACACTTCCTGTGTTGGGAGAGATACCGTGTTCAGGCTGGCCTCTTCCCATCCCTAGAAAAAGGAGATGTGTTTAATGAACTTGGTGTGCTATAACCGTCAGGTTGCCCTGAACTTTTGAACATAGCAACTTCAGACTGCTCGAGTGTGTGTCTTTTCTGTCGATCCCATCAGGTTCAAGGAGTGCTCAGTCTTTTCCTGGGCATAAGCCATTTCTAAATTTCAGGTTTAGATTTGTGCTTCTCCAGTAGGTGCTCCTGCAGACCAGAAGGTGCTACTGCTGTTCAGGTGAATGAATGTCTGCTGTTTGTAGGTAGGCTTTGGCATGCCTGTGAACAGGCACCGGCTGTGCTGAAATACAGAGGTGCGCTTCCAAAGCAATATCAAACAGTTCTGTGAGACACCCAGAGCTCTTGGATTACTGGATGGCATCTTTTGCCCTGCTACCATATCTCCTCCAGGGTCATTTTTTTCCAGTTGTGAAAAAAGATTACATTTAGACTAGGAACTGTGGGGCCTGATCTGCAAGTCGCAGCTAGGTTTGAAATGTGAGAGGAATTTTCAGTTCTTGCGTCTCCTTGGAAATCGTGTAGCCGATAGATGAATGCTGTAAATCTCTTTCATCTTTTTGCATAGGTGGTTACGCTTTTATTTATTTATTACTCTTTAGCCTTATGAAGATACGGGATTAATTTATCTGTTTTAGAATCTTTTAACTCGTGTGCATTAAAATCTGTGGAAAGGAAATAGTTTAATTGAAAGAATTGGAAAAGTGTATCTTCTCTTTCCTGCAGTGGAGTTACTATCTTATAAGTAATTACTGTGTACAGTGTGTGTGTGAGTGTGAAGGTACTACAAATATCTGCACTAGGTGCTCTTCTTCATTCTTTTTTTTTTATTGCCTGATTTGAAATAAAAATTGATCTGACCTTCTCTCTCTTTCTTTCTCTGTGCCTCCAACAGCTGTAGGATTTGGAATGGATCCTGACTTACAAATTGATGTCATCACAGAACTGGATCTTGTGAATACAACCCTTGGGGTAACACAAGTGTCAGGACTACACAATGCCAGCAAAGCATTTTTATTCCAAGGTAAGACAAACTTCCTCAATTCCCTTGTCTCGCTTCTGCCTGCTTTGATGCCTAACCGATTCCCTGCAATGGTGATCTTACTTAACTGTTGCTTTCTTTTATTTTTATTTCTTGGAAATAGTCCTTGTTAATTTCCTGAAATACATATGGCATTTTTTTTTTTTTTTATTTTGGTGCGCTGTCAGGTACTTGAGGTTAGAGATCTTTAGGGAAGTATTTTTGTGTAGGCTTTCAACACTCCCCAATACTTATTTCTAACTAAATACGTCAAAGCGGTTCCAAGGCATGGACTCAGTTGTATTCTCGTGTACTGTCTCTCTGTGACTGTAGACATGCAGAGACACACACAGCTGAAGCTATGTAACTATGAGAAAGCATTTAATGTGTTCACACTGATTAGTAACATGTAGCAAGTCTTTCATCAGCTTTGTGAAAACTGTTAAAGTGAGAAAATTCAGCAGTACTGCATTTAACTGTCCAAACTGAATACCAGGTACAGAATAGGTCACTTTAAATTGTGATTTTTTTTTTTTCTTTCAATATTCTAAGATGAAGTGTTTTAAAATGGTGTGGGGTGGTTTTTTTTTGTATTTTGAGTGAATGAAGTTCTGGATGAATTAACAGGTTTTACCATGGGCTGAAGTCACGTCCAGATTAAGAGACAACGTCCCATGGGGCGGAAGCACTGAGTTGCTACAGTATGCTAATTAGGCGAGGAAGACATTTACATCAGTTGACATTAGCATGCACATTAAAGCACAGTTAGGAATATTTTTATTGTGGAGACGTCCTATGTTTGTTTTTTCTTTACTGCGCTTCACTCTGTGCTGAAGTGTGCATGTTAGTGTCATTTTGGTATCTGTCCTCTGTAGCTGTTTTTAGAGGCAAACAGCTATGATCTCATTTAGCTTTAGTTCTGGATCTGCTAAAGATCTATCTAGATCAGATAAGGCCTAACTGACTTTACCGTAAGAAATAAAAGAAGCAGGTCCATAATCTTAGTTCTTAGTTTACCTGGCCAAGGCCAGTTTAGGAGCCAGAGCCAAGAGACTTCTGGAGACCTCCTCAGGATTGTTGGTCATATTTCCAATCTTTTATGAGACAACGAGTAGCATAATTTTTACTGATTCCCAGGTTAATGTCCAGAAGAAGGGCATTAATTTATTCATTTAAAGATATCAATTGCTTTTCTTCTGATACCTCTGACTCCAGGTTCGTGTATTACAGACAAACAATATTAAAGCACGGTCATTCCTCTAAGGACTGCAATGGTCTGGCACACTTAAAATATTTCAGTATTTCCAATTGCTATTCCATGCGGCTAATCAGAAACACACTGATGAACTGCCATGGTGAGTTTTCACAGGCTGGTGGTCAGAGCTGCAGGGAAGAAGACTGAGATGTGTTTCTCAGGACACCGACTGAAACCATTGATACTGAAAGTAGCTTTAAAATGCTAATGGTGAAGATGTTATGGATATTCAGTTGTTTTTGCTTTGGAGGACCCCATCTGTAGTTTACAAACTTAGAGAAGACTGGTGTAAAAATGGTAGAACTTGTAAAATTCACATGAGCACATAAATTGGAAGATGGGAAGCAATGAACAAAAATTCACTGTGCGAAGTGAATAAACGATTCAGAGTCTGTAGTTAGGTAAATAAAGCTTTTTTTAATTCCCATAACAGAAATTCTTCTTGTTTATGCACACAGGAATAGCCCCGTGCTTGGATATCGCTTCTAGTATAAAACTTCTTGGAAGATGGCTTGGGAAAAATTACTCTCTTCAGTTAAGCTCATCAGCCCTTGGGCTGGGAGAAGACTGAAGACCTTTGGTCTATTACTCCATCCTGAGAGAGGTCTGTGAGGGGTCTCCTGCTGCTGCTGTCAGACGGGATGGAAGTCTGAAGCCACTCTGTTGGCTGCCTCCCTTCTTGTTTCTATCTGTTATTTGTTAAATGTCAGTAGTGTGTCGGCAGCTGTACGAATTCCCTTTTACTAACAGAGGTGACTTACTTTACAGCCACAGTTTGGCGGTCTGCCAGGTCCTTTGGTTGGAGCCAGGAGATACTTAATTTTGATTTTTATCTTGCCATACAGTAAAACTGATATAGAACTCAGGGCAATGTATGGGCAACTGCTATGTTTAAGTTAGAAATAATACTTTTTCCTGTAAAGAGTCACAAAAAATCTAGCCAACATGACACCCCCTGGGGGAGAGAAGAGACTGGAAGTTAGTGCTTAGTTTCAAAATTACTGTATCCTCTTGGACCACATATTCCAGTCTCTAAGATGTGGTAATTTCAGCAAAGCTTTGCTTTGATTAGCTCTTACCATATGTGAATAGTTAATGCATGCTGTGCCTTGTGGTGCCATGCTGCTCCAGTGTTGGCTCTGGGCAGGGGAGGACCTCACCTGGCAGGCTGATTGCTGAGCATGGAGTCCCGTTAGAAGACCTCTTCACTCGTGTGCTTTGACCGCTGAGGATTCCCTAGTTTAGTAAATGAGAAGAAGAGTTTATCAGTGTGTTCTTTGGTGTGTGGTTTTCATAGGGTCAGTTTTGCCTGCTGCCTTTGGCAGTGTCCTTACAGCAACGTAATAGGGCTCTGAGCTTACACAAAGGTTCCCCATGGATCATTTTCTGTGTTGTAAGATGTATTTTCTAAAATGGCATTATTAGAGCTGTTCATACCGAGAGTGTTCCTTGGTGTGTCCCTGGAAGCTACATCTTTGAGGTAGAGAAATGGTAATTCTTCCCCAACCCAGACAGTTATGTATACCGCTGTAGTGAAAATATGGATTGTTTTCCTAAGCAAGATTCTTTTTCTATGAATTAATCTCTTTGAAACAGAAAGCTTTGTAAGTTTTTGGCATTTTTCCAGTTGCATTTAGAGGCAAAAGGAGGGAAGGAAGAAGGGCGATGCTGGGAAGACATGCACAAAAGAAAGAAAAATACTATTTTTAGTTAGATTTTTGATCAGTGATGTTAGTTCTCTTACCTTAAGTGACATACTGTTTGTTACAAAGTTTCTGGGGAGTGATGTCATGATTTGATTTATCCTGCAGAAAATGTAGAAGGACTCTTTTTCCCTGGAGAGTTAGCAATTTCAGTCCAAGACAACCTCAGTGAAGCCAGTGGAGTATTCTGATTTTATAATACTATTGCTAGCAACAGCTGAAACTCAGATTTCCGAGTGAAGCGGCTTTACAGGCAAAGAAACAAATTCGGCTCCATTGCAAATTGTGTGACAGCATGATAGAACCAAAGTGGCAATTGAGAGATGTGGGTTGCCTTTGGGCAAGCAAATCTGTTCCTCATTCAGAAAAACGTAGAAACCTATGATTAAGTGTAGTCGTCTGAGGGATCCCGTTGGGCATGGACTTCGATTATTAGAGTATATCAGATAGATTTTTGATCGATCAGTTCCATTATTTGTGTGTTTCAGTTCCATTCTCTGTGAAATGTGGATGAGGGAATCCAAAAAGCAGTGTAAGTGCTGCCAGTGTGAATTAGATGAAATGTAGATATCTAACTTTCAATTGCAGTTCTGCAGTCTAACTCTTAAGATCCCTAGCATTACGGTGTCTTAGTTATTTATATTTTATTTATTTATATGAACAAGAGTAGGGGGAAAAAAGGCTTTGTGTGGGTTGTTCTAGCATGAAGGGACAAAGGAGGGGGAGTGGAGAGCCTTGACTAGAGTGCTCTTGGGGAACTGGGCACCCAGGATCCTGGTGTCTGATCCCAGATCTCCTTACCTCCAACCAGGATTCCAAAGAATTCAAGGAAACAGTTCTGGGGGTGCATGGGAAGTCTACCTCAAAGGAACGTATTGAAAATATTAATCATCCACCTAATGCGTTACAATAACGTCTTACAAACGTTGCATGAAAGACATCTGTAAATAGTATCTTACAAACATGACAAAACGATACTGAAATTCCTAGAACAGGATTACAGTATAAATTTTAGCACATTAAGAAACACTGAGCCATGGCTCAACTAGTGGGGCTCAGTCCTGTTCTATGTTTTGGATAGCGGCGAAGCAGGGCTTGTTTTGACCCTGTAGGTGGAAACCTCAGCAGGATCTTGAGTTCAGTGGCAGGGAAAGGCTCTCATTATAAATAAGGCAAGATAAGGTGCTTAACTGGTTGTCCTGTTTCTAGGTGGACTGAGCCCAGTTTTTAGCCTAGCTGTTACATTATGTGATTACCTCAACCAGTCTGACTTTTGTCCTGTGCTCAGTTCTTGTTGGGGAAGTAAAATTTTATTCCTTTTACAACCTGTCAGCTATGTGCATTTCTTTTTAATTCTTCTCTCAGCATCTCTGTTGAACTAACAGAGGCTTAAAGCCTTTACTTGTAAAGCAGTTGCTCCAAGAAGTTTATTAAGGCTTTGCTGTTTCCTTTCCTAACAATCTGGCAGTATTTTTCAACTTAGTCTTTAAATTGGGAATGGTCTTTTTACTATGTATACTATGTATAGCACTCAGTTAACTTAGACCACAGAGTAGTGTTAAAAGTCTAGCTATATGTAGTCCTTTCTTCCGTGACCGTTTCTTTTGTTGTATTAAATGACTGCTGGATTTATAAGAAAAACACCTGGCCTGTGGCTCCTGCAACACAGAGTTTGGTCATGCTCCTTCTTCCCAGTTTGTACCGGTGACTGCCAAGTTCTTTTCTGTACAGTCGCGGCTTCAACAGGAAAGGTGAAAGAAGAACATGTGTCTTAAAGCACAGAGAAAAGCAATGTTTTTTGTGAGAAAAGAGTGAATCTTGTTGAGTTCCTGAAACAGAAGGGCCATGCTGCTTCAGGCCAAAACAGAGAGCAAAGCTGCACTTCCAAGGGAGTAGAGGTGACCCCCACCAGACTCGCTTCAGCTTCCGGATGTGGTACATCCCTTTCTGTTGGTGTTTCCTCTCAGTATGTTATGGATCCTGATTTTTTTTTTTTTTTTGACACCTTCCTCCTTGACTTGCTAATTCCTGGCTTAGAGAGTAGAGGTGTTCCCAGATCCCACTCTAGGAGTCCAGGTCCTAAAAGTCAGCTTTTGCAGTACAAAGTCTAAGGGATTCGATATTGTCGTCAAGAGTGGACACATACCTTTTACATCAGGAATGTTAGCTGCGCCTCTGCTAGGAAAGTCTTCAGGACACACTTGTTATGCCCTGGTTATGCGTGTGGGGCAGTAGCTCAGCACCGAGGTGCGCTCAGTAAATTCAAAGGCTGGGTGAGTAGGCTTCTGCCTTCGTTTGTCAGCGTGTGAACGTCTTCTCACCCGATTCTCGGTGACCTTGTGCGGTGGCTGAGGTTTTAATCCACTTCAAGTGTTAAAGCTCAGTTATACCAGCGTAAGGAGCAAGGTGTGTGAGCTGCCGAGCTCAGAAAAGAGCCGGGGACTGAATGAGAGGAAGCAGATAATGGTTCAAGGAGGAAACATGCAATTACTCTTCTTGGGGTGGACAGCGGGGAGGCCTGCAGTGAGGAGGAGAGATAAACTTTAATTTGAGAGTTCAGGGCGTCAGTCCCTCTTTACACAAGATAATGAAACGAGAGTCATTGCTTTCTGTGTGATCTCTCCTGGTATGTTTATAGCAAATATTAAGTGTAAGCAGTATCGTTTTTACAGAGCAGAAACCTTATCGGAGCAGAAAAATTAGGAAGGCACAACATGGGTGGCTTGAAATCTGTGTGCTGCCTTCAGCTGTCATAAAAGAGAGTAGCTCTAGTACTTTTTCCATGCTTAGTGGTACCTGAATACCCCGTCTTGGATGCTGGGAGGTTTCAGGACAGCAGTGGTGCAGAGCCTCTGGGCACATCTCCCCGGGCTGCCAGCGTCCTGCTCCTCCACATGCTTGGCACGGTCGGCAAAGCAGACAATGCCCCATGTGCTGTTGGAAAAGAAAGGAACTTTTTTTGGATTTTTTAACAGATATTGCCCACTGCCCACCTGGGCTCGCAGCTGCTTGCTTGCTTGCTGCTTCCCTCCAGCTGGGTGAGGTTTTTTTGCCCTTTTGCCGTACGGTTTCCCTGAGGCGCCAGCAGCCGGGACGAGGCGCCCTGAGGTGAGGTGGGGCCATTGGAACGGGCCCTGTCTGGCCTGGGGCAGCTCCTGCCTCTCCTCACAGAGGCAGGGCCCTGCACCTCACATACAGGTTATATCGTCATGGAAACTCTGCAACCTCCTCAAACTCTTCAACTTTTTTTAAAAGGGTAGCGTGAGGATTTTTGTCCCCCATTACGTGCCCTGTCGTGCAGGTCTCTGCTGATTTCCACAGGGGCGGGGCGAATTTGGGGTTTTACTCCGTGTTGCCTGTGGGGATTCCTGGGACCTCGGGAGGGAAAATTGTCATAAAATTAGGCCTTTGTATGTCATAAAATTGTGCCTTTGTATGTGTAAGCAAAAACAGTATCTACATTTGAGGTGTGGGTCAGCCTCTTGCCCTGATCATGAGGTAACATTTCTGGTGTTGCTGATTCCTTGGTGCTAAATTTTGATCATTTCCCTTCTCTTTCCACTGAGATCTCCCTTCTGAAATCCTGCTCTCGCTGGGTGACAGCAGAATTGGTGGTTTACCTGAAGTCGGTCTGCTTGCAGGGCTTGTTGGCTCTGAAGGCAGCGAGGGGCACCCATGGTGGTGGCTCACAACCTGTGGCTGCACGGAGACGGTGGGGACCAGGCCAGCATGACCAAGGTTTGTGGGGTGGTGAGAAATAGGACCTGTCTGTTCCCTTGAACAGAGCAGAATCCTCGCCCACCCTCCACGTTTGTCCCTTGGGATGTTCCCCCTGCTTTTACGAGCTCCATCCTGGCCCTTAGGAGCTGCAGCCGCTGCCCACCGTCCTAGAGAGGTGCCAGAAACTTCCCTCAGTGCTTTCAGCCCTTTGTACAGCCCCTACAGAGCTGCTCTGTAAAGCACTGCTAAAAGAAGAGTTAAGGTAAGATACTGACAGCTGGGCTGGCTGCACCAAGAGGATGGAGGAAAGTGTGACTTCTCTGGTAGGGATGGTTTCTGGGCTTGTGTCCATCAGCAGGATGGAGAGCAAGCTCTTGGTCTCTTTTTTGCGATCTTGACTGTTTTTCCTGCTCTTCCCCTTTTCTTCCCAGACTTCTGTGGAAGCTGGAAAGAAGAGGGAAATAAAACTGGAAAGTTAGGGGCAAGGACTGGGTACATAAAGGGACAATAATATAGTTGGGATGAACGGGCTCCCCTGAGAGCCAGGGAGCGATAGAGGCTGGTGCTGGGCAGTGGGTGGTGAGAAGCAGTCAGATGAGATTAACTGTGACAGGCAGGGCAAGGAAACCGAGAGAGGGAAGAGAAGAGGCACAACTGTGATGAGAAGCTGGAGGCCAAGAAGGAAGTGGGTGATGGCTGGGCAGAGAAGCTGTGACAAGGACGATATAAGGACTGTGACTTGGAAGGGAGTGAGGTGCAGGGATGAAGAGCATGGTAAGGGGAGCCATGGACAGCAGTTGGGAGAAGCAGGCTGGAGAGAGAGGCAAGGGGATAGGGCCCAGGCAGGAAACTCAAGGACTGCAGTCTTCTACAGGGTGGGTAGGACTGGGTAAAGGTTTTCTTACGGTAGAGGCAGCATAATAGGGAAAAGCACTAAAAGTTCAGATTTGGTAGTGCTGCAAAGTATCAATGATGTGTGCAAATTTTTAACAAATATTTTTGGAGGATACAACTTGGATAATGTGTGGTTTTTTTTTTTTTTTATTAGTGATTTAGAACGCTAATTTTGCTGTGCTTTGGTTGTTCACCTGCAAAGTTGAGGTACTATTACCCTTTCCTCTAACGGTGGTGTGAAAAGAATTAATTAATATTGTAGAGGTCTCCGATACTGTGCTGGAATAATTAACTTGGTCGTAGTCTGTTCTGTCTTCAGAGATGGATTTGAATATGGTAGATTCAAGGTGAGCCTTGAACAATAAAAATAAAGCAAAACTTCAGATCCTTGTTTGTTAAGCAAATATTTTTTGCTCTTTGTTCTTTACTTTGTGTACTGACTGAGATGGGGGGCGCCTCTGGAAAGCTCTGTGATCCTCTAATTAAGAACAATTAGGAATGGTGTTGGAATGCACATCCCCAGAGGGCTAAGCAAGGTTTGCCTGTGAGACTTTAACCCTAACATCTGTCTAACTTATAATTTATATTTGTTTTTTAAATATAGCTAATGTTTTAATGTGTTTTGTATGCACAAAGTAACTTTTTTTTTTTCCCCAATGAAATCATTAGGCTAAGTATTTTTTTTTTCCTTTGCGAAACTGACTATTTTCAGAACAGAGGAATGATCTGGAGTTGGAATAGAACGAGCTAGGAGGGGATGAGCGAGATGAATCATCTTCAACGGAAGAAATTAAAGATCACTTGAGACATAATTATTGAACAATACTTTGAGGCTTTGAAGATACATAAACTACTGTTAACTTTGTCAGTTCCCAGCAGTAGTTTTTAAAATACTCATATATACCCATCCAGTGTCGGTTGTTTTCACTCTTGTTTAATATTAGAACTATGTTAGAACCCTGTCTAGGAGTAAAATTTATCCGGCATATTGATGTGAAGGTATAATTTGTAAATCCTTGCGGAGTTTCTTGTTCCATATCCTCTTGTTTTGAACACCCCTATCCCCCCAAAGTAAATGTAGACTAAAATAGAAACCTAGTCACATTAAAAGACAGTGACCAATTTCTACTTTTTTTTTCTTTTTTCCTCATCCTGAATGTTGTCATGCTGCCTTCTGTTACTTGACATTTTTTGGGTTTCCTATCATGTCTGTAATGATTAGGAAAGAATTCTGAGCACACATTGCCTCTGTCCTTGGCAGTTATTTTTGCTTTCCTGGGAGACAATAATTGTGCTACTTGTCTATCTTCATTGCCACGGTGGTAAGTACGGGGCGGGGGGGGAAGTGGGAGAAGCACTTCAGTATTTCTGTAGCATGCTAAAAGCCTCAAATGCTTCTGGCAACCTGTTGACAAATTCCTGTAATGAAGATAAGCAGAAAGGAAACAAAAGGTCTCTGCTCTTCAGTGGGCAGAGAGGGGGATGCAGAAATTAGTTTCTGATACCGCTAGTAAGCGTTGCATACTTCCACACCACGTGAGCATCTTGGTCCTTACAATGAAAGTAAATCAATTTAGATACAAGAAACTCAAACTGTTACTCTTATTTTTATCTTCATCAGAACAGAAATTGTCTTTTTCCTGCAAAGGATTTTGGCAAACTGATACTCTTAAGTCATATCATACTACATGTAATCAGGTTTTATTAACTTCTTGTTTAGCCAACGAGTATTAAACTGGAGTAAGAATATTGTTCTATGACGTCTTGTCAAGCAGGCCCGCGTGCTTGTCAGAGCCCTGGGAAGTTGAGGTGAGACAGAGTTGGTACTTGAGTTGTGCTGCCCGAGTTCAGGGCAGGTCCCTGCACCTGATGCTGCAGGTCTGGGTCACTGGGCAGATGCTGGGGTAAAAGAGAGCAGAATCGGAGTGTTACTTGACACTGCTGAGTTAAAACTGCTTGAAATGCAGAGGGAAGGAAAAGCAGCGTTGAAGAATTGGGTTCTCACTGTTAGGCACTGAAACAAAGTGTCCCATTATGGTTGGTTTTGATCCCACAAGGGATCTCTTAATTTTCTAAGCAATTTTAGTAGAAATGTGTTAATATCTGTTTGATAGGAATATTTACACTCGTCCTACTTGATTAAATTACTTCTAAACAGAGCTACATCTTTTGCCTAAAAAGAAGTAGTGTTATTTGAAATTATTGTCACACATTTTTAAAGACATAAAATGATTTTTTTTAAAGATTTTGTACCTTTAAAAAGTGCACAACGGCAGATATAATCAGAGCTACTGCAGGAGCCAGGCACGGACCATTTCCTGTGGTGAAAAAACCCTGCTGTCTTGAACTACCTATCAAGAATAAAAATTAGATGCTACTTCAGACCTCAACTTACTTCTATGCCAAATTCTAGATTAATCTTGCCACCTGCAGTGTGGGTGTATAAATGACACGAGGGGGACATTTTTTCTCTTATTTTTCATTTTTGCCACATAAATGGTGTGAAGTAATCATGTCATACTGTGCTGGTTTATGGCATTATATCATGTGATTGCCCTGCCTTTTGTGGCCTATTCAGTGATATAAAATGCAGAACATTAGACTTTTTTTAATAGAACGGGCAAAAGAACTCGTTTTGGCACCTGATGTCCACTAAACCATTCGTCTAAATCAGTAGTTACATAGGTTGCGTACTTGCTAAAAAAGCGAAGTTGGTTCTGTAATTCTGACAACAGGGATCTGTGAATCACTATTTTGGAGCAATAAATACTGTAGCTGAGCACTGGTGTTTTGGCTTCCTAAAAATCTCTCATTGCAGTCTGTCCCCCGTCCTCCATGCATGTATGATAACATTTCTTACACAATTCCAGCTGAGTTTCCCATTGGCCCTCTGTATTGTAAACAGGAAAATATAGTATGGGATCATGGTAGCTGCACTGATTATTTTATGGAGTCTGTCCTCCCCTTGCACATACGGGTGACTCCTCCCTCTGAAGCGGTGAGTTTTCCGTTTGGCATCAGTGGAAACAGATACCTCCTACAGCAGACAAGTCTTGTTGTAAAGCTTAGTTCTGTGTTGTGTCCCCCCTTGTTGTCTTTTTTCTTTTTTTTCTTTTTTTTTTTTTAAATCTTTTTTGTAAACTGGAAGGTAGCAAAGATGCTCTGAGTGCAACCTGTATAAAACTCGATCTTGGAGGTTAAATACTCATTGTTTCTATGATGAAAGGCTACCTACAGATGGCATTCAGACCTGCCTCTGCTTCTCTCTCTCCACTTTGGCTCATTGTGCATAACAATGTTGAAATTTTAAAGCCTATTCTTGGGGACTGGGGAAAATAACAAAGCCAAGATGTGTGTGAGGAGAGTGGGGTTTGTGTGTGTGTGTGTCATGGTTTTTCTTGTTCTGTGGAGGTCTCTATGGATGTTCATCATGCTGTTTGGAAAATGAAGCAGCACAGCCTTAAAACATGAAATTTGTAGAATAATTCGGTAAATGCTGATGATTTGGAAACCTCATGTACTGCACTTTATCTCAAGTCTTCCTTTTAAGGGAATCTACTGACAAGTTGTGGTAGGAGGACTCTGTGCAGTGTTAGGTACAGTGATCTTATTAGGGAAATGGTGGAAGTTGTTTAGCTTTACTTTGTCGTAATTAATTATGAAGCCAGAACAAAATTAAGTTTCTTTTTTGTAATAGTATTCCCCACGCATTTAGAAGTCATGGTTGTGTGTGTTAGCCTTTTGTTCTCTGTGCTGGCAGTGCTTTAATGTTTTTTGATGTCTTGTGAGTACCAGCTTTCAGATGGGATATTCTGCCTTTCTAGCTTTATGCCATCCTAATTGTTTCAAAATGTAGTCATTAAAAATAAAAGTAAACATTATTGCTGGTGTTATTGCTAACGGCAAGAAATGCAAAAAAGGGGGGACACATGTGGCACTTCTATTTAAATAAAAGCTTATTTTCAGAAACAAAGGCTTATGGAGCAAAAGGGACCGCTTAGTACCCCAAGCACGTTTGCTGTTACGGATGAACCCACAGCAATGGATGCTATCAAAGTTGTCATATTTTATTCATGAGTTGTGGTATGCTTGGGTGAAATAAGAAAAGCAATGCTCCAAATCATAATTATGGTGTAAAAAGATAAAGCAGTTATTATTGTGACATTTTTGAAAATTCTTAAATCTCTCAAGTAATTCATATAAAACTTGCGGCGAATGACTATGTTAGCTGTATTTATGATTCTTTGTTGGGGTGGGGTGTGGAACACTTCACAAATAGAATTTATACATGTTTTGGGAGAATATATAAGTGTGTGCTTATGTGTGTTCCAAGAAACGAAGACAACTAGAACATTGAATATAAACGTAAAGAGGCTGACAGCAGAAATTATACGTCAGTAGAGAAGGGCTTTGACAAATGTATTATGCCTCATGGTATTATCATGCAGTTAATAAATAAAACAGACACCCAGGATTTAATTTGCTTTAGCAATAACATGGAAGTGATTTTTCTGAGGGAAAGGAAACAGAAGGGAGAATTAGTTCTTGAAACACATTTGTTTAATGATTGTACAAATCATATATAGAGAATAAAGAAAAACCATAACATTTTAGTAATAAATGATCTAAATGCTTTAAAAGTAATAAACTATTTGGAGCGCCAAGTCATGGGGAGTTTTTGAACCAAGACAGCACTTCAGCATATGCTTACTTTGAACTTTACGGATAATTTCATTGCCTCTAGTCGGATTATTCATGTGATAAAAGGCTTTACTGAACTGGAAATTAAAACCTTTGTGTCGGTGTAGCCAGGTCTGTTAGCTGCCGTAAGTAGCGTTAGGCATTATAACCTCTCTCTGCAAGTGAAGAAACTGAGTCAGAAGTTTCCGTTTTGCTGAAACTTTCTTGTCAATGAACTATTTAAAACTGGTATTTTGATTTACACAGTTAAGAATGCAGGTTTTCACCAGGGAGGCAAATTCTGTTTTCTGTGTGGCTTCGCTGAAGTTAAACTATGATTTTCAACAGAGCCAAAATAATTTAGGCATTCAGCGTCTCTCCTGCTTCAGGGGATCTGCTAGTTAAAATTTCTTTGAAAATCCAGGTTATGGGTTACTCGTTGACTATATGTGTCACATCCATGTTAAACTTTTAGGAATCCTAAAGCACTTCAGAAGTACTTGATATTACTATTTATTTGTAATACTGTTGCCATAAAGTATGAGCAGCATTTATTATTACCTGAAAGAAGGAAGAGTGCGAAATGAGAAGTCAGAATTATTACATATTGCTTAAAATACAAATGGATCAATCTCGCTGCACACTCTATTGAAAAAGCTTAAATTTTGTTTCTAGATTACAAACACACTAAGGGTTATAGTGGGAGGAAGTAAGTCCAAACTACAATTAGTAGTTATTTGCAAAACTTAGCTTCTATATCTGATTTTTGGTTCTAGATGCTCCTCACCTTCTGGCACTCTCTTCACTTAAGTTTTCTTTTAAACAAATATAGCTGAAGAACACGTTTTGTCAAGTTCAATATACGTTATAATGTTTTAAAAATCCATTCCAATATTTTGGGTCTGTGATTTGAGCATGCCTGAAAATGTTTTGTAGAAGGGGAGGACAAAGTGCTTAGCTTGCTTTTGCACGAAGCCAAAACAGAAACAGTACTTTTCTGGGGGCTCATTATTTTGTGTGATCCCCTTTTCTTTTGTGTTTAAAGAGATTCCCTGAAGGGGACAGTACTCCTGCAATATGGACAGCGTATCGGTAATGATTCTTAGCAATTACTGCTTTTTCCCCAACATTGCATACATCGCCACTGGCTCTGTTCAAACATGACATGGTCGCAAGTGCAGTCCATGCTCTTTTTGTTAAAATGTTGTTGTTATTTTCCAAATTTGCAAGTAGCAATCTTTAACTTTATAGTCAGAGTGATGTGATACTTTATCTAATATAGATAAGCAGTGGAAAAGATGTTATAATCAGTGACTCCTGAACTAATTAACTAACAACGCATGTAATTTGATTAACTCACATGATTTAAGAGCAGATTACGTGCTTTTAGTGGTAGTGTAACTTCTGGAGCATTTCTATCAAGCATTTAATTTAAGGGATCAACCATTTGTAAATAGTCTTGATTTCAGCACGAGTCCCTTGAGGGAACAACAGGCTCTACTTGAGAAGGCGAGCCTGAGCTCAGTAGCTGCTTAAAATATTTGAAACAAATTGGAAGTGGCTGCAGGTGATACGTAGCCTCAGCAAGGCGATCACCGCTGTTCTCAGCAGGAAGCTCGTTGCAAAGCCATTTGGCTTACTCCAGTTTTCCGATTTTGCTCCATAATGGCCAAATGGTTTGAAGATAGCGTCAGTTGCTGTGCTACCTGTGTGCCCAGGCCTGCTGCTCATCCTGCTGCTGCTGCAGAGATGACTCCAGCGCTTTCCAGGGTTCATTCTGTCCATCTGGGTGGAAAAGACAAGGGCGGGCCCTGGAGATACGAAACCCATATGCAGCAAAAAGAGGGGCAGCTTCTCAGGGTAGGCTTTGCTACAGCTTTCTGTCGCCCTGCTTTCTCTGTCACTTAGGGCACCTTTTACTCTCTGGGGCTTGAGGAACGTTGGTGGCCGCCTTCTCTCTCGTCATGTATTCATTTCCAAGTCTTGTGCAGTATCTGCTGCTTTGTTTGTTCCAGAGTACTCCATTTCCATGGTTCGGTTTGAAATGCTGTTAAAGCAAACAAAAGACTTAGACTCTCTGACAACTACTTAATTAACGTGAGTGTGGTCATTCTAGCTAGCGCTCAAGTCGGGCCAATTTTCAAGAAGTGAAGAGACCAACATTAAGCCACTAAAATCAACTAAATTATTGGTTGGGGAGAAACTGTGATTTGATAAGTAGTCTCTGATTTCTTTAGTGACTCAAAATTCTGCTGTCCCTGGTATCTGGAGTTGAAGGACTGGGTTTGCAATAGCTTCCTGAAAGGAATGAAATATATATATAATTTTAAATGCTAGATTAATTTTTTTAGGAGAGACCCACTTGTAAATTAGTTTACAAGCATGTGTATCAAAATGACAGCAATATATGGACACTTATTGCCAGCGTGGTTTTGCATCATGCAAAAGGAGAGTTTACATTGAATTATACTATTTTTCCAGGTTCTCTAGCAGAGCTGCTTTTGCTGTATAGTCATGGGAACTTACCTTTGTAACATTAGCTATTCACCCTGGTAATTGCTCCATCCTCTAATTTAATGAAAACCCATTAAACCGAAACAATAATTAAAATGAGACATCATCTCTGTAGGAGTTTTGCATATTAAAATCACCAAGCATTTCACTGCAGACAGATCTTATTCTTGAGAACCAGTGTTTGAAGCAACATGTAAAAAGTGATTTATAATGAATAATTGTAATTTAGAAAGCTGTGCTGTTGAACATGATTTCCTACTGTTTATTACTGACTCCAAGTGGAGCTAGCAAGGCAAAAGCATTTACAATGTCTTTTCCTACCAGTGAGAATACCTAGAAGCAGAGATGTGCTTGTGAGAAAACATCGCGCCTTCTTTAGTCCTCCCTGGTAGCATAGTCTTAAAGAGAAGGGCAAGGTGTTTTCACCCCTCTCTCTGGGTTGCTGGCAGGTAGGACAGGCAGTGCTGGTCCCCACTGTGCCAGTGCAGGGGCCACAGAGAGCAGCTGGTGCTTGCTCAGGACCTTAAATGTAAGCTTGCGTATATTTTCCCGTGGCAGTACACCACAGCTTGCTGAAAGCCATGCTTTGTCCTGGCTTGGAAGCAGTGTAGGCGAGTGGCAGGCATGGCGGATGAATTTGGGTCTGTGCTTAGGTGATGTCTAGGTATGCTGCTACTCGGCTGGTGGGTCTCCGTAGCGTGGTGTGGGCTGTCTCAAGCCTTAGTGCTAATAGCCAAATTGAGCATCCAAAGTGCTTTGAGCGATATACATGGCTCCGTGCCTATTCCTGTGACAGGAGCATATTGCAAAGTCTTTTTTTTTGTTTGTGTTTAAGGAGACATTTATGTGAATTTTCTCCCCACTGCTGAAACCAAAAAATAGGTGCTATCTGCAGACAACTGCATTTTGCCCTTGCTAGGCAGGGAGGGACAACCACCTGAAGTGTTTCCCTGCTTGGCAGTGAAATGACTCCCTTCTGGAGAAGATCCCAGTGGTTGGTGTCAGCATCCTTCTGTGAACTTTTGGATCCGTTTGTGACTTATATGCTTTAAGAGGAGCAGAAAGGAGTGGGCATCTGTCACCAGTAGTGTTTTGTGTGGTTGGTTTTTTTTTTCACCGGTTCTTCAAAAGGTGATTTGTGGGACCAGTGTGCAGAAAGGAGTCAGTGTGCTGGATTCCACTTGGACTCAGAGGCTTTGAAGTACCTGCCTTCAGTGAGCAGAAGGGTTTTGTGACGCTGTTGTGTGTTTTCATCCTAAGTAACTTTTAGAAACTGTCTACACTGAGAGTTGCTGATTTTGGATCCTCCTTCCACTTTTGGTTCAGTTTTTGGAAAGTTGATGGCTTAAAATGAGGCACTGTGATTGGTTTAATTTATTTATTTAATAGAGATTTCAGTTTTACAGGTTTTTGCCCATAGCAAGGTAAAAGCCAATATGCTGCAATATTTTATTCTTTAATTGCCGTAGCTGAAATCCACATTCTCTGCTGATGCAGGGTTAATTTCTGCTTGCTTTTCCAGAGTGACTGTGCAAAGGTTCTCCTGAAAGCATGTTGAAACAATTTGCTTTGAAATGATTGAAGGTACCAGTAAAGCAATGTGTTCTGCAATATGTTCCCTTCCAAAGTAAGGAAGTAAAAGGAATAGGTATTCAAGCAGGCTAGTGAATGATGAAATACATCTGTTGCTTTAGAAAATGTGCGTTGAGTTAGAACTGAATTTTAGTATTTTTCTCTAATGGGACCATCTATTAATGGATGGTGATTTCCCAGAATGATTGGGATTCAGCTTGTAAGAACCGGTGCACATTTTTCATTGCTTAAAATTTGAGCCCAAATGGTCACGTACTTCCCTTTGTACCATGGATTGTTGACACGATCATCAAAGCAAGTTTGGCAAGAACTTTGCCTGCTTTCCTAGCACGATTCTTTTCTTTCTCTAACTCATTTTGTCTGCTTCTGGGTGGTGGTAATTTTCTTGCACTGTTTCTAATGGAGCTGAAGCCAACTTCTCCCTTTCTCTTATTTAGGGCCTCTCATATGTCCTGGGCTACAGCTGGTAAAAGCTTTTGGTTTTAATTTTTAGTTGCCAGAGCTGGTGATGCATAGAGAAGTTGGATCCAAGCAGGAAGATGTAACTTAAGGGCCTAAATCAGGTTTGTAAGGACCGATCCTAATCCTGAGTTATTGTACCTTCTTAATTCTGTTTGTCATTAGGGTTAGCGTGTACTGAAACACCTGCACAAGGTAGAGCTTGCCCTGACATTGGCCCCAGAGCAGCATTGCCATTCATCTGCACTGAAATGAAAACAAACCATGCAAAAATAAAAATTTGAGACTTATTTTGAAGGTGCTGAAAGTGAGTATCGTGAGTAATTGCAGTTGTGGGTAAGATTCATCAAGGTGGCCGAGCATGTAAGAGCTTGCTGCAGCGAAGCAGGGCACTGTGGTCTTCCTCTGCAGAGCCTGGCCAGTTGTGCTGTGGCTGCTGAGCCCCTGCACAAGTGTAGCCCTGGGTGCTGGTTCCTCTCGTAGCTTCTTTTGGCCTGGCAGGGCTGTGCTGGTCGGGGGCTGAACGGCTCATGTGGGACAAAGCAGCCAGGAGAAGGCAAAGTGGTGTCCCTGGGGTTGTGGGAGATGGTGCCAGGCAGGGAAAAGTGGGATGGCAGAGGCTAAATGGGTTTGGCTGTCCTGGCAAACTGCACCATTGCTTTGTGTTTGACGCTTCTTCACCTTGGACCTGCGGCTCAAAAAAAAAAAGGAATTAAAATCAAGCAACAAAAATGCTCTCTTTCCGACACAGATATGTGTTCTACTTCTCTGTTTTGCTGAAGGTAGAGAGTTGCCTTTACTTGATGCTCTGAGATGATTTGTATCTGTTGTACTTTTAAATAACTGTGTATGCTTGCTTTTTTTCTTGCTTTATTTTAGAAACACTCTGGTATGTTTAAAAAAACCCTCCAGACAGTCAGTATTTCAAATTAAGAAAATATAATCACATAGAAGGGCATATGAAAGTCGTATCTATGTATGTTTATTTATTTATTTTGCTGAGATTGCATTATCATTCAAGCATGAAGCGATGTTTCACTGAAGATTACTGTATAAACCTATATTGTTCTATATTATGTAGGAAATACAACATTTCATTACGAGCAGACAGTTATTTTTATGGAGAGCATAAAAAGTATTTTCCCTTTCAGGCACCTGTGGTGAGGGGGTGTATGTATTCTCAATTTTTCTTTTTTTTGAAGTGTGAAAATCAAGCTGAAAATAGCTCTTATTCTAAATGGATCGTACTCCCAGTTCATTTGTGTGGTACTTTCTGCCGAAATCGAGCAAAGCCCAAACAGATGGCATACCCAGCGATCGCGCGGCGTGAGGAGGGTCAGTGCCAGAGAAGGGCAGGGGGGCTGTTCCCATGGGGCACAGGAGCTGGGGTGATGCTGGGTCGTGCCCTCAGCAAGGCCTCATGCGGCTCCTTCCCAGCGTCCGGGCCCCAGGTTGCGAGCCCAGGGCTGGGCTCAGCACCCCGATAGGTTTATCATCTCCGTGATGCCAGGTTGCGTGCCCCCTGCATCCTTGGTGAGCTCCTCAGCTTATGAGTCCAGTTGCAGACTATCGGGTGACATTTGCCATGTTGCCGTGGAATCGCTGGGAAACTCCCCTTGTTGTAGGTACTGACGTTGAATGATGAACAGCAGCATTTCTGTAGAAGTTTTTGCATCTGCCAGTACATTTTTCAGCTTTCTAGTGGTAGGGGGTGTTCCTAGGTGCTAGTAATGAGTAGACCTACTCCAAATAAAAACCACCATACTTAAAAATGTGTTAATTTTTAAAAGCCTGTTTATATAACATCCTTTGTACAAATGATGCTAGAACAGTGCTGCAAAGCAGTACGTAAATGCTGTTTGTTATGTAGTAATTTGAACCCAAGAATCTGGAATTTCAGAACTTTGAATCTTACTGATTTTAATCAACAGAGAAGGAATATAAGGTGTTGCATGTGGTTTTGGTGTATTCATGGCTATGAAGAGATGGTAGAGTACATCACAATATTTCAAAGCATGTTTCTAACTGAAGTAGTCAGTGCATTGATTATTCATTCGTGATTCTGACTAAGGAGTCCTATATTTTTATATAAAATTTGGTGGATAGCTGATGGGATATGGCTTTATATTTGTGTCTGTCTATAATGAGAAAATGTTGGACTTTGCAAAGCTGAACAGACATTTTACCATATGTATTCTACTGAGAAGACGGCCTATGCTTTCACGTGAAAGAATTTTTGAAAGCTTTGATAAATCATATCTTATTTCTGGTGATTGTGGCACCCTTAAGAAAAAAAAAATATAAAATTTTTAAGATAGTAAGGTTCTTAACCTTCAAAACAAGGGCAATTATCTTAAACTGTCAGTTCTTGAACATTTTATTTCTGAGTTTTACTTATGCCTTGGAACTTAGTACCAGTGGCTGGTTTGTCGGTGTAGATGGCAAACTGGGTATTGGAGAACTTAATGGTGTATGGGACACATAGTTTTGTGTCTCCTGCATCAGCTTTTTTAAAAGAAACTAGGTAGTATTTATGACCAGTAATAACACGTGCTAGGTGAAGATAATGATACAGATAATGAAATCTTGCAGATAAAAAAAAAAACAAACCACCTGGTCTTCTATGCTGGATTGTTTCTTTCTCCATTCCCCTTTCTGGTGGCAGTGGATATGATTTGTGTTCTTTGAAACTATTCTCTACTATGATAAAAGTGGCGTTGGACAGAAAAATAGTTTGTTGCTGTAAAGTGGGCATTATATTTATTTATCAGGTGGATCTGAGCCTCTAGCAAAGATTTTTAAAATGATGACTAGTGATGCTCTAGTGTCAGAGATTGTAGGGTGGGTTTTTTTTTTGTGTGTGTGTATGGTTGGACTCGCTGATCTCGAAGGTCCTTTCCAACCATGAAGATTCTATGATTCTGTGACTTTTTGATGTCTAATTTGCTGTACTTTTCAGAGGTGAGCTTTTTAGAGTGTGTTAAGGATTTTGAGTGCGTAGGCTCATTTGAAGGGCTTTAAGCTGCACAGGAAAAATTGAGACAACCAATTACAAAACATGCTTGAATACTTTTTCCTTGGAGTCTGGTTTCAGTCCATGGCATTCCCTCAGTAGTTATGTTTCTGAATTTCAGGTTGTTTTTCAAGCCAGTCTCTCCTCTTTCTGTCTGCAAAGCCTCATTTAATGACACAATGTTTTGGGGTTTTTTTCCTGCAGTGAAGTTCTGAATTGTAAATCTCATCACTCCTTTGTGTGTTAAAGTATTCATGCTGGGCCGGATTCTCAGGATTCAGTAGAGTTTTATGGTTTTCTACCAGCTGAGAATTTGTCCTGGCATTTCTGGCTTCAAAGTAAACCTTTCGAAAGGAAGCGCACTGGGCTTCTAATTGGTTGTGACATCCAGGAACCGCAAGTGACACAGGTCTTGCAAATGTGTGACAAAGGCCCAGCATGACAGACATGGCAAGGGGTGGGAAGGTGAAATGCCGTGATTTCTCCCTTTTGTCGTTAATCATCTTTCATAGTGATGACACATCATGAATAAAAGGATGAGATAAAAATGAATGTGGTGGGAGACCACGCATTTGAATCTTGGAAGATCAAATGTGAGAGGCGTGCTGCCGCTTGGACATCAGCAGGATTAGCAAGACTAAAATATTTCTGGATCTGCCTGGTCAGACTGTAGTTTAATAAATATTGTATGAGCTGTCACGCTTTGCTTGTTTAAGCTGAGAAATCCCTGAAACCATAGTGGATTGCAAGCGTGTCTTGTATTTATTTCTCGGGCAGAAGCCCAGCCGTTACAGCATTATTAGGAATAATACATCTCTGCCTTACACAGTGCAAGGACAGGTTTCCTCTGATGTACGATGGAGTGGTGGTAACAGAGTCAGTGGTAAAAACTGAAATTGGAGCTTGGTGAATTGTGCTGGGAGAGGCAATGCCTGAGATTTCTCAGAATTTAGGAGCCTATTTATCTGACTGCAGCACACCTTATTTACAGCAACTTAATCTGCTCACAGCAGACACAAATGGCTCACCATCCCGTTAAAAATTCTGTCAGAAAATCAGTAGCTGACCAGTTGTGAACTTGTCAAAGTGACAAGTGGGCATGCTGACAGAGATGGCATTTGATTTTTTTTCATGGAACAAATGCAGTGGTGGAGCATGGTAGATGACTCTCAAAAATGAAAAATATTGATGGGAAAATGAAAAATGTAATCTGAATCTTTCTGCCTTAGCGTTTTTACTAGACTGTTGTTTCCCTTTTTTTTTTTTTTAAATAAATTTCTTAGATATAGAAAGAGAAATCCATGCAGCACCCCATGTGAGTGAGAAGTTAATACAGCTCTTCCGGAATAAAAGTGAATTCACGTTTCTGGCCACCCTGCAACAGAAGGCATCGACTTCTGGAGTTATACTGTCCATCCGAGAGTTAGAGCACAGGTAAGAGGAAATTGTCTCTCTCTTGTAGCAGTAGCAACATAAAGGATACTGAGTGCTCGGTGGTTCATTTTGGCAATGTGTTGAAATGGTAGATGTACAATCTGACATGTAAGTTAAAGCCTTTCTTTCTAGTTTGCAGTTTGCTACTTTTTGCTAGTTGTTTTTTGTTCCAGGAGTGCATTATTTATGTATCTTGGTCTGTAAAATAACTTAAATGGAAAGATCAAAACCAATGTACTATGGATGCAATGCACTTTGGAAGTTACAAACCTTGTAATGCAATTTCCCTTGCTAGTTTATCATGTGCACTTTGGAGTTTGCTTTTGCATAACAGTTAAACTTACATGTTTCCTGCTTCACTGTGTTTTATAACGTTTTAAAATAATATGTTTTCTTTTTTGAGATTCAGGAATTAAGCTATTAAGCAATTAAGCTACTTATGATTCCATATGGTGATGTGTATGTTTTCTTCCTGGCATAAATGCCGTATATTCTTATTTCATGTGTGTGTCTTTTTTCCTTTTTTTTTCTTGTTAGTGTAGGAGGAAGAAAAGAGGTCTCTTTCGTTAGCTATTATAGTGGCAGACATCAGTTTAAAAAAAAGAAAAGTGTATCTTGTATTATGGCCCGTAATACAATTCCAATGATGCTTTGATGTTTCAAAGCATGCGTTGCATCAAATAGTATTCTACTTGTAACTTTGTGAATGCTTTTTTTCCCATAATTTCTTAGGGCTTGAAGGACCTGTGTATCTAGTCTGCCTTTCTGCTTTAATACAAGTAATAGGACTTTCTTTGGTTGCTCCCATTTCAAATCTAATACCAGTCATTCTGCACCATTTTTTTTAGGAAAATAAAAAGATCCTATTGGTATTTAATTTTGTTAATAATGTACATGATACACAACTGTTAGCCTTGCCTTTTGTTGAGAGAAGTATATGAAGGAGAAGGCAGTGGCTTTACTATTACCAAATCATCAATGATGGCTTTTGCCAGTGCAACAGCAGAGATGTCTGGACAAGGATAGCTAAGGGGAGGACTCTGCTACTTAATTATTCTATCATCATACTTTTCTGTCACCTTTACTTTCTTATTGGTCTCTTTCTTTTACTTTATTCCTTCTTTCATTTTCCCGGCCGTTGTCTCAATATATAAGAATATTGTTTTACATTACACAAGGAGCCCTCCCTCTAACTCTTCCTGTTTTCCTTCTCTCTCTCTCTGATTCCTTTTGTCATTACTTTTTAATTCCTCCAAGCTTTTCCAGGCCATTGTAGCTCTCCGAAGTCGTGGTTAGCAGGATCAGTTTGCCATGTTAAAGGAAAGAGGACATCGAGGAGAGCCATTGACAGAGGAACACTGTAACATGTAGGGACACAGGCATGGACTCAGCAAAATCCAAGGTCAAACTAGACAGGCAGTGATGATTTATACAATGCAAGGCACGTGGATTTCTAGATAGGGCCTCTTCTGAATTTAGCTACTTACCTCGTCTATCTTGACGGGCAGAGACAGAGGCTCGTAGCGAGATGTGCTACGCAGGAGTAATCTTGATTGAACAAAATGTGCTTCTGATGTCCTTCTTGGCACTGGGGTTCTCTCTAGTACTTCAAATTAATAGACATCTGTTAAAAATATATATAGTTGAAGGATTGGTGCTAGTCTCACTTAAACCTTTGTAGTTCTGTGTAGTAACTGAGGTAGTTTCAGCCTGTGTAGTTCTATGTAAGAATCGAAATAGGCATGTCCAGTGTTGCTATGACTGCTTGACTGCTGTTACATTCTGAATGTCAGATGGATTACTGCAATTATCCTTCTTTTCTGGACTCATTGCTTATCGCTTAAAACACAGTCACTGTTTGTTTCTCTAGTTTCTTAAGTTGCTGCTTGGGCCTTGATAAGGATAATGCTTTCAAACCCATTGATATGTGATGATAGAAATTAATAAAGTGGATGACAGTGGAGAAAATACTTTTTAACATTGATGAGGAGTAGAGGGCAAAGATTTGGGGCACTGCTGAAGAAGACCTTGCTTACATTATGATCAGAACTTTCAGCTTGGTATTTTTTTTGATGTTGCTTTAACTTCTCAGGTCATTCTAGCCTTTAGCTTTGCTAAAGGGGAAACCTATTTTAAATTTTTGCTTCTACTAAGCTTTTGGTAATTATCGTGGTTCTATTCTGGTGACATCCAGGTTTTTTGCAAACTTGTTTCAAAAAGTCTATGAAAATGGACAGTGCAAAGAGAATAGTAAGGAACATCGTTATGTTTCATCATGATTAAGACCTATAGGAACAAGTATAAGGGTCATTTATTACCTAACCAGTATAGTTTTTAACTATGGAAAACCCAAGAACTCTTTCCTTATGCACAAAATAGGAGATATTGTAGTTAAGGAAATAATGTTTTTTAACTTATCAGCATACCGAAAGTGGCAAAGTTAAAAGTATGAGACTTCAGAACATGCAGGAGGTCAACAATGCCTGAATAAAAGAAGCTGCGTTAGCCGTTGGTACAAGAGTTCATATCTTTATGGGAGATGTCTTTTTTGTTGTGCGCAGATTTAATAGGTTTTATTCCAAGCAACAAAAAAGGCGTGTGTATATGTGTACGCACACACATGTATATGTATCCTAAGTTACATATGCCAGCGTAACTAGTTCAAAATGCAGTTTTGCATTATGTGTGCAGTGGAGGTGATCGCCATAAGGTGGTAATACATAAAATCCTTGGTTTATATTTAATTTCTCTAGGAAGTTTTAGCAGGATTTTATTTTCCATTAATAGCATGGAACTCTGGAACTAAAGGTATTAAAATAAGATGAATACAAAGTTTCTTGAAATCAGTAATTCAGATTGGCTATTTTGTTATACTACATGGCTATTTCTCAACAATTAGAGACTTGCCGTTGGTTTATACCATCATTTGATGGACAGGATTTATACTACAATGATGATAAATGCATCTTTGTTAATATTTTATCATGCTGAATCAACTTAATGATGATAAAGACTTTGTTTTCATGATCCAAATGTATTAAAATACAGCTTGGAAAATGTAGAGCTTAATTAATACAGATTAAGTCTAATTGAACAGTCTGATAGTATGTGGAGACTATGTACGTAGTTATCTGGAATACAGTGGTTAATCTGAAGATAATTTTTTTTTTTTCTAAATTGTAGATGACAAAATGTAATACAAACATGGACTAAAATGTTACTTGGGGATGCAGAAGGCAGGAACTATTTTCTTTATTGGAGAATTACGCTAGCCAGTACTTCCTGGAAGATCTTTGTGAGCTATTTTGCTCAGAACCTTTGGCTCTTCAGACTGCCAAGACACTTGGTAAAGGCCATCACGATATTTAAAATCCCACCCACAATGAATCCTTATTTCAACAGTGATTTGGTACAATTTCATCCAAAATTGTCTGCCTGCTCCTTTACCTACCCTGGCCTTGCATGGTCCAAAGCCCAAGAATATAAATTAGATGGAGTCAGCATTGCCGTTGTGCTGTTTACTTGCTGGGTTGAGTATATTGATGGTTCCTTCCCACTGCTGGCCAAGATCAGTATCTGGACAAGTCTGTCAAGGATGTTCAGGTACCCAGGCTAGCATTCTTTGAAATGCTGGCTTTCACCAAAGGAGCTGACTATGATTTCCTGAATACTCTGGGTCACAACTTAAAAGCAACTGACTGCTGTAATATTTTCTTTTCTTGGTGATGTGAAAAATGTGCCCCCCTCTCCCCCAACAAAGAAAAATTAGCCATAAACTCTTCCTATACATTGTCTATAAAAATAATGAATTACAGTGAGTGGGGAAGGAAAGCATTTGTGTACTTTGAATGCATTCTAAGGGTTTTGGCACTTGGAAACAATGGGTAAGGCACCTGGAAAAGAGTGGCAAGCATTCTTTTGGTGAGTGAGTGCCCCACTGACTAGCTTATAACATTTTCAAATCATTTACTGCCCAAACTTTCCATAATGACCTTTTAATTGCTGGGTTTTTTTTTTTTTGGAGGCAGCCACCGCTGAACCACTACTCATGCCTAAGCATGGTAAGCTTAAGGAATCAAGAAGTATTGAGTCCAGAATGATTTTTCTGCTAATGTATGATTCTGAACCTCCTCAAATCAGACGAGTAGCACAAGTACGCATCACCTGGGACTCTGGTACTTGCCTGAAAAGGAAGTAAGAGGAAATACAATCTTTGCAGTATGTTACACGTAACCGGCAGCTGGCTGCCAAGCTGTCATCTGGTCATGGTGTGGGAGGTAATAACTCTGGATCAGGTTTTCTAACCTTTCATCAGGCAGAATTCCCTTTGACTTTTTGGAAGTAACCTGTTAGGTATTTACTTGCTTTGTAACAAGCTGCCCTCCAAAGAAAGATTTTCTTCTGAACCATTGGTTTATTTTTGTGGAAAGCAGAAATTGCGCATTGTAATGCAGAATATGCAAAACTAAACTAGTAAGCAGAAAAGCCATTACCCATGAATTACCCATAAGAAATAGGATAATACCCTGCTTGACCTTCTCCTCAAGGTCTTGTTATGTGCATTTTCCAAGGTCCCTGAGTCTTCTGCGTTGTCCCCTCCCCACCTTGCCTTCCCAAAGAAGTTATTGTTGCT
The DNA here is from genome assembly GCA_013396915.1 of Stercorarius parasiticus. Taxonomy (NCBI): domain Eukaryota; kingdom Metazoa; phylum Chordata; class Aves; order Charadriiformes; family Stercorariidae; genus Stercorarius; species Stercorarius parasiticus. The sequence continues at coordinate 673,951 of VWZL01002081.1, forward strand.
TTTGTTACTGGTTACTAAAGAGGCAGGATGAAAAACTGTTTTGTAAAATGCTGAGTTGCTTATTCCTCCCTACTATTTTGTGTCTGTCCCGTGTCCGTTTTCCCTGTTTGCTTCGTGTTTATTAGTACTAACTTTCTATCCATGTGTAGTCATTCTTTCTGAAGAGCATTTCAAAATGGGAGATCCTACCACAATAGAACTAGGGAGCCAGTCAAAAGATTAATGTTTCTAAGATTTTCTTACAGGGAGCACTAGAAACTTTATTTTTTTCTAAATTTTATGAGGGTTTTTTTTTTTTTAATACTTATAATCTATGTCTAGGACCTGAACTTCAGAAAATTTCTGCCATGCCATATATTTGGAAACTTGCAAGCTAATGGTACTACTGTGGTGAAATGATTTACTGAGTGGAGAATTTGGCCCTTCGCTATGTAACAGCAAGCTGTATTGGTATAAAAATTCAAGGAGATTCTGATAAATGTGTTAGGCTTGTAGTGAAAGATTTTTATTTCTAGCAAGTCACTTTTGGGTGGAGAGGGGAAGCAAGCATGGGACTCTCTAGGATATTGTTGAGTTCTTCCCCCCAGTTACACCATGAACAGCTTCTGAGACTGTTGAGGAGTAGACAGAAAACTGTATGTTCACAAATAGCAGCTGGAAGTCTTCCAGGCCATAATATGTTTGATTAAAAACATAGAAGGCTAACAAGCTAGTTAAATTAAACACTGAAACCTAATTAATGAAAAGAAACCTATGCAAGTGACTTTTGACCTTAGTTGTAAACCTGAAAGATTGGATTTACTCCATGCTACGTTTTTGATTATTCTCTGCAAGATGTGTATATGCATATTGGATTCCGAGATGCCCACTATTCAAAAAGGGAAGGAAAAACTCTGCGAATGTATCCATTAACCTTTTTCTTTTAGGGTAAAGGTCACATCTTCATTAATATTTATATGTAGAATTGCTAAACTGGAAAGCTGTATAGAGAATATAAAGATCCAGCCTTACTTCTGTCCCTCTGAATGAGGTGGTATGAAATATGTGAGGCATTTACACCTTTTTAAATTTTTTTTTAATAGTGGAACAAGCAGGTGAGCTTTATTTCTTCCAGAACTTTTTTTTTCCGTCTTCCCAAAAGGTCTTTAGACATGCAAATGCAAATAGAATTGGGCCCACATGCATCTGTGCTCAGGGTTGAACCGTGCAAAAGAGGAAAGTGAGGCAGAATTGTTATGTTCTATACATCTTCCACTGATTTAAGTGTTCTGAAAGAGGAGTTACTGCTTGAGGAGCTACCTTCCATCTTGCTGCTCCCTGCTGAGAGCAGGTGTTTTATGTACACTAGGCTGACAATTGTTGTCTCTCTGAAGCATTAACATGCTGCTGATAACCAGCTGTTGAAACGCATTGATTGGACCTTGTTGGCAATTGGAGCAGAATGGCTGACAGTTTGAAACTCTTTCAAACTGAATTTGGACAGTGTAGAAATGTTGTGGTCAGCCAGGAGCAGGATGTGTGGGTCCCCCAGGAGTCGTCTTCAACATGCTGAGTTATTCTGTTTGCTTGTTTTATGACCCTCTGATATAGGCAAAGCACCGAAACGTCTCAAACTTACACTGAAGGCAACTTTCTGAAAACTGTCTGCTGAATTTGGGCTGCTCATTAAAAGTGTAACTCTCCTAGTTAATAAGATGCTCAGATGTTCACAATGTGTTATTCATAGATGGTTGTTTGCTTGGTTGGACATTAGGCTGGGTGATGTGTCTGGTTTTTGGTTTTTTGTTCACAGTTTAGTAACAATGCCTGCGTGTTTTCCTTGCCTGAGGTACTGCCTCAGGCAGGAGGGTTGCAGTGCCTGCCCTAATGACTGCCAGCTGTGGAAAGGTGCCAGTGCTCAGGTGGCAGCGGGGAGGGAAGGAGGGGAAGAAGGTGGCCTGCAGGGCAGGTGGAGACTGAGGGTCTCCAGAGAGCAGCAGGGAAGCGGACATGTGGCTGGGCCTTGAGAGAGAGATTTTTTTACTGGGAATCTATCAGAAATGTGTGGAATTTGTCATAACATGAGAAATGACTGAAGAGCTGCTGAATTTGAGAGCAAGATCAGAGGGAAGAACTTTCCTTGTAAGGACACAGCAATTAGGGTAATTTGTTTTCAAATATTGTTGTTTGACTCAAGTGATAGACTTGTTAGTTTAAAAGGCTGTGTTATCCTCTTTTGTTTTATTAAAATCTGGTATTTAGAGATTATGGACTTGGGGACCCCCTGAGCTGAGTTCTTGCTGCAGTGATGAGCATGAGGGAGGGAGGGAGGGACCGGGGCTATGTTCTGCTTTGGTTACAGCTCTGCTGGGGGCTCTCTGGTCACACTGGCAGCTACAGGCTTCTGGGTACCCACCGTGATCCCTGAGCTAATGCCAGCTCAGAGTGCCAGGGTAGCCTTAAATAATTGACTGCCCCCATTCAGAAAGTCCTCAGATACAAATGCTATGTGGACTGCGAATGGTCCACAGGGGAAACTAATGTTTAGTCAAGGGTTCTGGATGGTGAGCTCTTCAAGGACTACTTCAGAGTGTAACTGGGGACTGTGTTCCTTGCTAGTTACAGTGATAGTGCGAGCACAAGGTGACTTGGTTTTGGAGTGGTGATATGTAAAGAAATGATTCTTTTCTTTTGTCAGGTTACTTTTCTGTCAGACTAGTTCATTGGGTTGACATGCTTTATTGCAACTGAATGGCTAAATCTGATGCAAAGGATGAGGTAGGAGTAAGCAGGCAGCAGGAGGGTGAGGCCTTCTCTTTCAGGTGTGATAACACTAGACTGCATTTCCTTACTGTGAGATCAACCTCTGCTTTCTGTGAAGGGAATAAAATCAATTTTCTCCACTTACTTGGCCACTTCTTGCAGATACATACCTTGAGTAGAGATGTCTTTGTTCTTGTACGTGTTTGTGTCTATTTGTATATGAAGACATAAATATATATATGTGTTGGGTTTTTTTTGTTTTGTTTTGGAAGTAGCACCTAAGGAGTCATAACTTCACCTGACTTCAAATGATAGACTCTTTTCTGTCCTGCTGACTGTGCTAGCTCTGAAGCCTGGTAAGGTGCAGTGTGGTACTACCTACTTAGTTTACTATGAATAGGGGAGAGACCAGGTCTTTTTCAAATAGTAGGCAGGTAGCAGCCCCAGTGAAGATAGATTTTTAGACACGTGAAATGGAAACAAAAATGCTTAAGGTCAATCTTGACAACACGTGCCGTGAAAATGAGTAGCTGCTTTGTACCAGCTCTGACTCAAGCTGTCTTTTAGGTGGCAGACAGATGTTGGGGTTACTTTTCTTTCTTTATGTGATCAAAGAGGAAAGTAAATTTGTATTTGGATGACCTTTGCCTAGTTGCAGGTACACAAATGCATATTTTGAGCATCATAAATGCTTAATGCCTTGCAGCTTGCATGCCTAGCTGCCATGTAGAAGATCTGTAGAACAAAAGACCAAATGTTTATTATAGAAAATGTCCGTGTGTGAGTTCTTACTGCTAAAAGTTTCAAGCTAGGCTGATGTAACCGATTCCTCTTGTCCTCAGAGTGGTCAGAATGGAAAAATAAAGTTGTTTAACTGACTGGATTTAGTTCCTTTTGTTTGAAATGAAAGGATACAAATGTTTGAAAGAATCCTTTTAGGTAGCCAACAGCACAGTGAACTTTCAGGCTTTTACTTGAGAGCTTTGAAAAAATTTAGTATTAAGTTTTGGATTTGCCTGTATAAGAGGAATACTTTTGGAATGCAGTAGGTGATGGTAGAGGCTTTGTCTGTGCAACATATGGGATTCAGCTTTTGGATTTTCTCTTCTGGAAAGTTAATCTGATTTTTCAGTGAGGTACCATCATTGTCACGGATGATCCTTCTATTCACGACACCTGTTGTGCTACCTAATGTCAGTCTGATTTTGCTCGTAAGCTTTGATGATATCAGTACGTAATCTCTGCCACAGTAGTTAAGTCTTTAGTGCCACATAAGTGAAGATTTGCCATGTATAGTTTTGCTCTGTAGCCTCTCAATCTGTCCGTATTTAAAGTAGCTGTAAAAAGTAGCTTTGTATGGTTCGTAAGTATGCATATGTAGCGGAGGACTAGATTTGCACACTTGAGTGTGTTGAGAGCATTTTTTCAAAATCCAGTGTCTCACAGTGCGTAATGCTTCAGAGCTTGGGATCCTACCCTGTCACTTTATAGTAACTAGGGTACAAAAACAGAAGGGACTGAAATATTTGCCTTGACAGCTGCAACTTGTTCTAGTTTTGCACCCATACAGAACTGTGGTGACAACTGCAAGTGAGCGTTTACTTTTGTTTGAAGTCAGATGCCTTTCTTGTTTCAGAGGCACTGCTTTTCTCTGTATGGCTTCGCTGACAGTGGCGATGGTCTTGGGCATACGCCTGCCACCTTATCTGCAGCATAGTGTACCCAGTGCACGCTCTTGGTCTGACTTGCTTTCCGCTGGGGAGAGTTAGAACAAGACCTCAGTTTCTTTTATGTTGCTGTCCGGGCTGAGCCACTTGGCAGCACAACGAAAATAACAATGTGCTCTGTGTACCACTGCACACAGGCTCAGTCAGTGGTGAGGAGCAGCGAAAGGCCAAAAGTGTAATGATCTGTGATTCATCACAGAATCTCTGTAGATTGAAAATCCTGAAATCTGTGTGATAATGGATGCAGATGCATTGGCTGTTTGTCTCTGAATACGTCAAGAAGTATTTCTGCAAATATGCTGAAGCACAGTCTTGCCTGAAGCCATTTTTATCATTAAACATCATTAAATGTTCTGATATTCTGCTTGGCGTGATGCTATTGTGAAATGAAAATATATGTGCACAAACATGTCCAAATAGGCAAATTTGTGCAGAAGCTTCCTGAACTTCGAGCTGATGACATCAAATGGGCTGATGTCTGAACTGTCTTTGAATTTGCTTTGCTATAAAAAAATATAAGAAATTGTGCCTTGACCAGACCGGCAGAACTTTCCAGGAGCTTCTGTTCAATAACAGCCTGATTCTTATTATGGCAGTGGTTTTTTTACCAGCAGTTTGCAGACCTGATACCATAGTGTTGCTGCAGTATGTGCAAGGTGAACGGTGCTTCCATCCTTGAACTCCTGTGGTTTTGTGACCTTCTCCCACACAACGTTAAGCAGATGCATGAGTGTTTTGACTAGATGGCAACCCCAAGTTTGTACATATTTGCAGGGATGCCATCTGTGCCTGCTGCCTTGCCCTGGGACATCTGTTCAGTAGCTCTAAGAGCATCTGCTATAAGTGCTGGTGCTGCTCCTTGAAAGAGGCTGTGGGGCTTCATTTGGCACTTGATCAGGGATGACGGAAGTTGTAAAGTCAGAATGATAACTCTGGTTTATTTATGTTTGAAAGTGATAAAGGAGATTTCCAGAACTGAATGCAAAAAGTAGTTTTGCTTTAGTTCTTAGAGCTCTTATCAGAGCATTTAATCAGTATTGTGCTTACCAGATGGCACCCTGTCTTCATTGTGGGATATTTTAGTGTCTTGTGATAGGTGTTAGCATTGTAAAGATAAGAATAAAAAGTGCTTTATACACTGAGGACGTTCAGAAGGACATGTATCCCAGAGCTCTTCTTGAGGTTGTGCCTTATTTGGAGCCTGTGAGCCCTCCCTACTTTTGCCACTTCCACAACCTGACAGCAGTAAAATCTTTGAATTTAATGTGGTATTGTTTGTCACAGGCCAAGATCATTGCTGTGGTAGATGTGATGAATAGATGAATATGTTTCTTTAGTGCAGATGATGTATTAAGCTAACTCACCTTATAGAAATACTTCGCTTTTTCTGCATCAGGTGTCTTACATGCTCTTATTTAATGTTGATAATGACTTTTCCAATTTTTTGGATCATTACATCCACAGCAGCTGTTTCCAACTTACAGTATACTTTTAGACACCTTTTCCTCCTGACCTGGAGTGAAATGAGCTTTCGAATACACAGTTAAATATTCACTATGGTTGTGACTAAAATAAGGAGGAAAAAAAGAAAACATTAAACATCACTGAGTCAGGCTTTATCCTCTCTTAAGAATATTAGTGTGTGAGGGGACATAGGAGTTGCAAAAGTTTTCAGAAAGAATTGCAAAGCATCTTGAGTTGATTGTGGAATAATATTGTTGTTCTGTAAAGCACATTGCATGGTCTTAAATTATCCCAACTTTTTTGATGTGCATAAAATTAATCTAAATTTAGCAACATGTTTTTTTCTTACACATTGGGATTTGAACAAGAGGCTGCAGGCAGACATATAAAAAGCATTTGAATTCTATAATTGTATAAAAGAAGCCAGCAGTAGCCTACATTCTTAACAAATATAGAAATTCTAGTAGTGGGAAAATTTCAGCCAAGGTCATATTGTATTGCTGTTCCATAAACAGTGAGCTTTCTTAATACATGTGTTCTGAGACTTTAATCTGTCAAAATGCATGTTACTTTTGATCTACACCTGTTTAAAAAATATAAAAAAATAAATCCTCATCGAGAAATAACAAATAAAACAAGAAACCATCACTCACTGCTAACAAGTTGACAAGTAGATTATTGTCTCTCATTTCTCTCTCTTGGAAAAGGTCTTGAGGGTGGCAGGAGCTAACGACAGCGGCAAGCTGACACACAGGCTTCATGCAGATGTGATGCGGAAGAAGAAGTAGTTGTAATACTCGGGGATCTCTCCTGGGTTTTGATATGGATCTCATGGCAACATTTAAAGTCACACTTGCCTACAGGATGATATGTTTCAGATGCTGCAATCCTTTTAGGAACCCTTACTCGTTCTGTTCCTATGTTTTCTTCTTCCTTGCAAAATACTGGGAAGTACCTGCAAAACGCCTGTTAGAGATTAGTTCATTTTCTTGTCTCTTGTATGGTAGCTTCTGTTAATTTCCCCCCATTGTTTACCTGTTGGATTATTGTAGATAAAAACTTGTGCAATGGCATTTCAACTCAAAGATGAGATAGATATTAAAAAAAATTTTAAAAATATCCATTTATTTTCTCTGTTTTACTAATTATTTTCTCACTGGTTGATGATTTCTTGCTTGAGCTTATGTTTTTCTACTCATTTGTCTTCCATTCCACAATTTGCAGATTAGAACTTGAACATAGAGCAGATGCATTTATTTCCAGGAGTGAATGGCCTTTATGCCATTGCTATTGAAGAGGCTTTCCTCCAGAGTCTGGTGGGAGGAGGAAAGAAAAGATGATGCTTGCTATTGACAAAGCTATTTGCACATGAATTATATTCTGGTAGAGAAAAGACAACTACAGCTTCTGAGCTGTGAACATGGTGAAGTAATGTGTGTAGTCGAGATCTGGATGTGAATTTTTCCATCTTAAAAAAAAAAAAAAAAAATCAATGCAAGAGTGTTGGTTTGCCTTGCGCTTTTTAAATACTTGAGAGAGATTGTTGAGCTAATTCAGCCAGTCTCCGCTGTTGGGATTTTGTTGACTGTTGTTTACTGATGTTTGTCTGAATGTAACTGCTTTTGATTTGCAATTGTTGAAGGGTGGTGAAAAATAGGTCTGTTGTCATCCTCCTTTCCTGTCACTGAAGAGGTAAAATGTGGTGTTTTATACAGTCCTGTGGCACTTAGCAGTGCATTAGGTGTACATATATAAAAATGTTAGTACTGGATTTTGCAGTAGATCTTAACTAGTCACTTCTGTATTATATAAATTAGTCAAACTCAGTGCATCAGCAACAAGCTGGTTTTAGTCCTGAAGTAACTATTGTCACTAAAGCTTGTCAGATGAGAAACTACATTGCTTTGCAATTCCCTGCGCTGTTCAAATAATAGAGCGGAGATGTGATTAAGTACAGTATCTGACTGACTTTTCCAGGGCTGGACTGTTGCCTTTTTATTATCAAACAAAACATTGTGTAGTAAGCGATTAGCTATGTGGCTGTAAGAGATCAGGAAGAATGACTGCAGAAAGCGATGCGCTTCCTGCAACGGGAGCTTGTCTTGCTCGCAGGCTCTTAAGCTTCTATGATCAACTGTGTAAAAATATATATATTTTTTTTATATATATATATACACACATCTATATGTGTGTATATATATTATGTATACTAATACTTTGTGTCTGTGAGAGATACTAGACTGTTATGTAGCTCTCCCTCATTTTTTTTAAGTTTTCTGCCTTACTGCTGTTTATCTGAACACGAGAGAAAGTCTTTTTAATGACTTCCTTTTGCGCTTTGACAGCAGATGGCAATTATGAAGCATTTAACTTGTAAGTGTGACTTCACTGACAGTACTTGTCCTAGTGCTTTCCTGGCTTGAAAACGCCAGCAGCGGTATGTTCTGTATATTGACTGTGCTCTTACTGAGCATCAAAATAAAATAATAAAAAATCCTCTCCAGATTTCTTATGAATGTAATTTAGTTATTTTAATGGGTGGTGGTGGTAGTCATTAATCAACAATCTGCTCTCCTGTTCAGAAAGCTGCTTTTCTCTACCCTCCTTGTCCCTTTATGTTCATGAAGCAAGCCAGTTCCTTCACACCACCAGCCTTTCTTATTTTTTACACTCTGTCCTGCATGTATTTTAGTTGTACGTATGCCTGCTGTGTTTTCATTCAGTTTTGGTTTTGCCTTTATCTGCCTGTGACTCTTTTTACTCTGCCACTTGAGTCTTTGGTTCGAGTGACCCGATAATGCTCACATGTTGCATGAAGATTGTAATGGCAAGGCATTGGGAGGATGGAGGAGGGTTTGAGTTTCTGTTTTGGTCAAGATTTATTGTCTTGGTGTTCCCCTTCCCAGTCTGTTGCGATCTTTTCCACATGTTCCCAGCTAGTGTTTTATCTCATAAGTAAGTTCCTCTCAAAGAACTGTGTTTTTCAGTCTTTTCATCAAGAGCTATTCTTGATGAAGCGTACACACATGTAATGCTTGCTCATACCGTCTGTTAAGGTCTTTGTACAGCCAAGCAGTGTAAAAGGCTTGTGCAAAAGTGAAAATCGGCAACTGTCTACTTATAGTTTTGTGTTGCATTTATTTTTTAGAAGTGGTTTTGATTACTGTAATTTTTAGCCCCCTCCCCCCCTTCCCCAAACTAGCACCCATCTTTTAACTGCCGTGTTAAATTGGAGTTCTCCAGTAGGGAGGCACTGTGGAGGTAGATGGGGACATCTACCTGGACAACCTAACATCTGCACATAGTTGAAGAGGTATTTCTACTATAAAAGGAGGTCTGCCCTTCTATATCCAGGGCTTCATTTTAACAGGAAAAAGAGCACCTTGATTTGACACACTGTAAATACTCTGTGATCTGAGGTCCAAGACAAGGCTTCACTATTTGTGCTGTCAATGTGCTACTGCCTGTAAGGGCTAAATTCACCCTACAAGAATTGTCTCCATCTGCCGGCATGAAGCCAATTAATAGCTGTACCTCGTTAGCTCTCCCATGACTGTTCTCTGGTGACAACTGTCTGAAGGTTTTGATTGTGTATGCCAGGTGTTGAGACACCTAGTCCAGCCAGGAGGTTTTGTTCCCTTGTAAAGCTGAACAATTACAGCTGTAACAATAAAAGTCAGAAAAGGAGTTAAGCAAAATTGCATGCAGGGGAGTCCTAAAAGTAATGAGTTTTTTAAAAAGTGGATTTGCAATTAGTAAATGTAAATTTAATGATTACCTGGTGCTTTTTTTCCTTACTAGCTTTTTGTTTGTATATTGGTAATGATATGTACAGATCTTTATTTTTGCATTTCCGACAAATCCTACGTTCATACAAAACGTTTTGGTGAAAGAATAGGGGTAATTTTGTGTAGTTTAAACTGTTCTGTGGGTAAAAAGAGGACCTTGTTTTCCAGGACTGTAAAATGGTGTTTTGAATGTGAGCTGTTTTTCATGTAAGTGGTATTGCTATTTTTGTAATGTACTGAATGTATAATCTTTGTCTCTATCTCTCTTAAAAAATTCAGTAGAAGCGAATTCATGCTGAGTAACCTCTTTAGATTGTGACCTTCCATGTGGTGTTTGCTTAAAGAAATCTATGAATTAGGAAGAAAGTGACAGAAGCAATGAATAAACCAAAAAATGGAACTGATTCTTCTTCCTGTTTTAAATACAGCTATTTTGAACTGGAGAGCAGTGGCCTACGGGATGAGATTAGATATCACTACAGGTTTAATGGGAAGTCAAGAACAGAGGTGTTCCCGTACCGTCTGGCAGATGGACAGTGGCATAAGATTGCCGTGTCACTTAGTGCATCCCACCTTCTGCTCCACGTGGACTGCAACAGGTAAGAAAATATGTTCAGCAATTTCAGTTTCTTTAAAAAATGCTCTCTGTTTACACACAGGAATAAAATTGGAAAAGGAGATTTTTTTTTTTTTTAAATATCTAATTTAAAAAGCATGTTAAACTGCCATGGGATAAAAAAAGGAAAAACAAAGCATTAAAATGAAACAATTCATTGTGATTATGAACAAATGTGGAAAAGGTTGATTGCTGACTGGGGAGTATTAAATGTATCTCTGTAGTTTAGGTACTAGATGATGTTATGTTTGACTGTGATTGCATTTAAGTGTGATAGATTAGTGTGCACTCTGTTCTGTTGTGAACTGCTTCACTCAGCATACCTGAAGACTTGAAGAACAGATAGATGTTTCAGAGGCATTTTAATTTTATTTTACATAATCAAGCCGTGCACTTTTTTACTGATAATTTTTTTCCACCCGCTGTCCCACTTGGAAATTTCTGAGAAACCTGGAGGCTTCTTTTTGCATGTCTAGAAGTGGTGCTTTTTTATTTTTTTTGAAGGGTATTCTGTCTCTCACTGCACTTTCTTTCCTTTAAAAGTTGTGAAGACTGCAGGATGGCAGGTTGTCAGGATTTCAAGAAATAAAAAGCAGCAAACCTAGAATCTGTCTTCCCTTGAATCTCTCTTCCCATGGGATTGGTCTCACAATGTATTGAAGACTCCAGCTTTTGTTATTTAGTGGTTGATGAGGAAACTCAGAAAACTTGAAATTGGGACCCTCAAAATAGCCTTTAGGAACGAGGAAAATGAACCATTACTTTCGTGTCTTCTTGCACAGAAATGAATATAAAAATATCTTCAGTGAGAGGATCAGCATATGCATTTTGGATTTGGGGCACTTAAATGGATAGGTTGATGGTAGCAGATATTTTTTTCTAGTCTTCATTTTGTTCAGGCAGGCAGAATAAAGTTCTGTGAGTGTTACAGGAGTATGCGGTTATTGGAATATTTGAAAAAGTTTAAATTTTGATTGAAGTAATTATGAGGTACTGTTTTGATAAGAAGGTTAAAACCTTTTTCTGCAACTGCATTAACTGCTGACAGTAAAAATCTAATCTAAGGGAAGGTTGCTTATTGAATCCCTTTATTTGGACCCTAGAAGCATTTAAGTGCTTAGAGCAATTTTAATTTCGTTGAGACATGAAATCTACCATTTGTAAAGATTGTCTTCATTTCAGTCATCTGATTTGTTTATCTTACCATTATTTGTTTCTGTTATATTACTACTTTGCTCACAACAGTGTACTTTTTTTGTTTGTTTATTGACATGCTGAGTTTTGGGAAAGGTTCTTCATTATCTCCTATGATTTTTTTTTTTTTTTAAATGAACAAAAAATATGTTTTAGGAAGACCCTTTTTAGCGGATTGTTTTGCTGGCTACCTTCTTGCACGCAATGTGAAAGGAAGACAACACAAAAAGCCTGCCTGGTGCAGCAGCCTATCCAGGGACAAGAGAGTCATGGTTGTGACCTGATTTTCTTTACAGCAACAGGCAACAATAGATAAATACAATTACAGAATGAGCTGTGCTGTTATATGAGGTGATAAATGTGTGTAAGTGTACCTGTCAGGTAGGCCTAAACAGGGCTGATCAATCTAAGAGTTTCCCTTAAGGTGGTACGTCTCAAGGCTGCTCCCAGCATAAATCCATACCTAAATGCCTCTATTTGGCTGTGTATTTCCACTCCTGTGGAAAAGTAATGGGAATAGTTTTGAAAGCATGACTTGGGGGCAGATCATAGTAGAAGTTTAAACTGGGGGAGGTCTTTAAGTTCCTGACTCAGCTGTAGTACCTCTGTTCAGTTAATTAGAGAATTTTGTGAACATTTGTGTTATAGTTTCCTTTATTGTATCTTAAGCCCCTACATCTTTGCACTCAGAAGCGAAGTCAGCATCGTGTTCATCTCTGCACTAGCATTTCTTGATGATACTACAATAAAAGAAGTCAAAAGAAGTGAAAATGAAGAGTAAGTCAATGAGGGGTACTTCTGAGCACTGCTGAAAATCCTCATGCTAGTGTTGGGAAAGCTCCATCTGAAAGTATGCACAGAATCCAGTGTCAAGAGCTGTAGACTTTACATGTAAATGTCACCATTTAGGGCTAGTGTGGTGTCAGTGGCTTTCAGCAGGGTTTCAGGATGCCTAATGAGAAGCGATACTTCTGCACACTTAATTGAACGAGTCAGTCACTGGGAAAGAGAATACAACTGCAGTCAATAGATTCCCCTGCCGTACCTCCTGCAGAGATTCAGTGTCATCAGAACAGGAATTTAGCTTGAAGTGTATTTATCTAGTTAAAGAAATTCTATGCTTTTTTGCTTTTTACTTACTGTTCTTTCCCCTGCAAAAAAATCCCCCCAANTAAAGCAAAAATGAAAAAATTGACCAACAAAATCAATCCCACAGATTCCTACTGGATTTCTTTAAAGGGGCTGCAACATTGCTTCCTTACGGGTATGCATGAATTTGTATAAATGCACTACTCCTTTTGTTCACTACTATGGTAATATGTTATACTCTTGGAGGGCTATTCTGAGTGATTTGTGAATGCAGTGTTATTAAAGTTAACCTGTATCTGAAAGTGTGTGCGTTGGGGAAAAATATCCAGTCACAACCTAATCTTGCTACAGGATTTGTACTGCTACCCAAAGCTAGCTGGTCTCTGGCCTCCAAAAACTGCAGTGGATCGGAAGGCATTGGGATGAATTTGTAATTTGTGACTTAATTTGTAAACAGGTAGTCAAATCTACTTTTATTCTTCCCAGCCTTATCACCCCACATTACTCTGATTTGTAAAATTGCTTTGACATTTGGTACTTGATTGTCTTTTGGATTCAAATCAAAGTTGACTTTGTTTTTCAGACCTGGATAGGTTAGGGAAAAGTACTTGAGAACTGCTAAAAGCCTTTAGTGCTTTTAAGAGTCATCTTTAAAATAGTATAATTGCCTCTGTTCTAATGAGATGTAATATGGTGGGGGAGGCATGCGTATCAAAGGAAGTGTATTTGCCCAAGTACATGTCCTTTTGAAATGAGCTCCTGCTGCGTCTTTCTTGCTCCTCTTGGAGAACAAGGAGTGAGAATTGTAGCTGAGTTTGATGCTAGAGTGTGGAGCTGCTGACACGGGAAGATACATTAGAGTCCAGACTAAAACACTGTTGAATGTCACTGGACTCTTCTCGCTGACTTGCAGACTCTTTGTGCTGGGCATAGGCAGTAACCTCTAGCCAGGGATACATCTCAGACAACTGGCATAATAAGAAGCGGGTGTAGTTGCTAACATGCTTTTAACATTTTAGTAAGGTTCAGAAAGCTTAGAAAAATGAAAAGAAGATATTAATTATGAACGTACAACTGATGCACAAGTAAAACCTGTGCTGGAAGTAACATGGAAATTAAGTAAGCTGCTGTTAATTTCCTTGCATCTCCAGTGCTGAGTCCACTAATGGCGAACAAATCTTGTTTCAAAATATTGGTTGTGTGTAGAATCTCTGCTCCCCTACTCTAGGGAAGAAGGGAGTTGTCAGGGGCTTTCTGGTGAGTGCAACTGTATCATTGTCGGAGGGTCCTTAAATAATGTATGGTGCTAAAGAGTCAACGTATAATGAAATAAACTCTGCCATGCACCTTCCCACATTTCGCCTCTTAAGGGAGCAGAGGTAAACAATCCTGCTGTACATGCCTCCGTTGTCAGGAGATTTGCCACCCCAGGAGGCTGTCGTAGTCCTACAAGAGCTGGGGTTTGTCTTCATTTTTCTGGGAATTGATTTCGGCTATAGACTCCGTAATGTTGCCCGTGGTACCCGACTGTCCGCTGCAATGCTTGCCCCTACAACAGGAGCAACATAGAAAAATGTTACATTTAATAGTGCTAAGAGAAGAGTGAGAGAATAGCACGGAGCCTGCACTTTAAGAAGTGGTAGGTACTGTATCAAAATGTATTTATTGACAATTTATTTAAGAAATAGAAATTCCAAATTGCACGCAGTGTGTCTAATTAATCTGGGGAGGTAAGCCTGAAGGCTGCTCGCTTTATATTTTTATTGTTTTAGTTCTCATTAACCATATTGCTACGAAGGTACTCACCTGTTCAGACAGTATCACTATTGCTTTACTTGAACTCTGTCTGCAGGCATAAAAAGGAGGAAGGCACTTTGTCGCAAAAATTAATGCTTTCCAGTGAAAATATGTGCTGGAGTGCCTTTTACTATGAATACAGCCTGTGGTTTTGATGGATACGCGTAGCTGTTTGATGGAGGGGGTTAGTAAGAGCGTAAGAGAATAGATTATAAAACTGGAGCAGGCTAGGAAGTAGTCTCCAACTGAAAAAAACATGTTGTCTGCTTCTTTTATGTTTCTCCTGATAGAACAGAGCATTAGGGAATAAAAAATGCATGAGCAGCGAGAACTTTTTAATTGGAAAAATAAATAAATTAAAGCAACATAATCCAAATATGGGAATCCAAGACCTCGGAGTTCTTATAAACAAGATATTCTGGCTGCCAACCTGAGGTTTTCAACTTCTCTAAACAAAGTCCTATGACTTTAACTAAAATGTAATAAATTTAAAGAAGGTTAAGAGATGTATTTAAAACAGGGATTCACTGCTTTACTTACTGTAAAACACTTTCTCCTGAGAGAGAAGATGGCATGGTGGTAGTGTTATGCAGCTAGGTAATTTACTCTCAACATTTGAATATGATTTTGTGACCCAGATTGCTTCTCTGCTTTTTAAGCCGTAGCAGAAGCTGTCAGAGAAATGGTTACTTGGGTAGAGTGCTGTAATTGTGCATTACAGGTTCACCCAACTTCAGATCTGTGGTATTGTGGATTGGAAGTTAATTTTCACCTAGCCGTTGTCCCTTTTGTTTGACAGAAAGGCAATAAACTTTTTAGAATAAGAGAGATCTCCAGCTGGCATATCACATCAGCTGCTGTCAGGTCTGTATCAATACAGTTATCGTAGTTCAGCTGCAAGGAAACGTTCAGGACGCATTCAGCATTACTTGAGAAAAGATACTTTTTTTTTTTTAAAGAAGTTTTTTAATAGCCAGGGTTTTTCATTGAATGGCTACTGCAGAATGAAGTGTGGGTGTGACCAAAGTGACCAAAGACTGAATGATGATATGTCTTAACCCAGTCCCTAATGATGATGAAAATTTATTTTTTTCACCCTAGATGAATCGGTTGAACTTTTTCTTGTACACTACAATGATAGAATTGGGAGAAGGCCATGAGTATTTATCAAAGTGCTGAAAAAGTACTATAGAAAACAAATTATAACAATCTTTACCTGGTTTAGATCCTTTGACCACCCTGAGAAGGCGGCAACCGCTTATAGTCAGTACGGGTACCTGGGGTACTGTGCTGCAGCAGAGAGGCCTCGCATAGCTCCTGCTCGGAGTGGAGCAGGCATCTGCTTTGGTGTATTTCAGAAGTTTATCCAGGTCTTGCTGATGTCAGTTACTGAAGAGTAGAATTCAGCCTCAGGGGGCTCAGTGAAGGGTCTTGAATGGGATTTTGTGGCACTTGCCTGAGTTTTAGGGGCCTGTGGAACCAGAGGTTGGTAGCAGCAAAGCCCAACTACTGCTGAATATAGAGTTAACGGTGTTTTTTCTTTTTTCTCTAATTTGGAACTGGGGACTTGTGGTGCTTTCCGGTGAATTGAAAATGTTGATAGACAGGTTGGTGACTTCAACAGGGCAGGAATAATGTGTTATGCTTTACCGTTGACATCTTGAATTCATTTTATTTGTATGCTATAGGTGTGTCAGAGAGAGAGGATGGATAATGGTAGAGGAAATAATCTTAAATCAAGACTGGCAAGCCTCAAATGATTTAGTCATTTCCTAAAGTGTGTGACTAGGTGTATTATCTCATTCTCAAATACTTTTTGCATCGGTTCAATATACATTTAGGGTTTTTTTTGTTTTGTTGTTTTTTTGTTTTTTTTTAATGTCAAAGCAATAAACCCTTAACTTGAGGTGATTTACTTACAAGAGCAGTCTTTGAAATGTAGCCTGCGTAGTTTGAAATGTATCTGGATATTCATCTCTATGGATTTTTTTCAGGGGTGGTCTCCTGTTACTTGGTTCTATTTTCTTTTCATTTGTGGAGTGCTGATGGGGGTCACACAGACAGAGAGGCGATCATGGTAATTTGAGAATCAACCAGATAGAGCAAATGTTTTGGTTTTTTTTCCTTTCAGATTATAAAAACAATTATCTTGCTCCAGCCAGACAGATTAACTGAGATCCAAAACATAAATGAACTCTTCCATTTAAAGTGGTTAGCTAAACTCTGGAGTTTAGAACGGGAAGTCACATAGGGTAATAGTGGAGCTGAATTCAAAAACGGTAGTATAATTTTAGTTACATACTTTTATAAAGCATTGGACCTTTGCCAAAGAGCAGATGGGAACGACTCTGAACTAGTCAGAAGCTGACTTGAGATCTGCATCTCCATATAGCAAATAGTACAGAGTCTTTCCAAATGATCTAAAAACCTCCAGAGTGCTGTGGGGCGTGAGAGGGCGACTGGGCAAACAGAACTGAGACTGCTGAAGTCTGTGAAATGAGCCCAGGGTTTTCTTGAGTGGTTTAGTACTTGAGGAATCTTTGACAATTTAGAACAGCAATAATTTTCAAAAGGTAATTATTTTTGGAAATCTGATCTTGTCAGAATCCTCAAGTTGACTGCAGGGAGATGCAGTTAACTCTAGCTCCGCAAACAACTGCAAAGAAATGCAGTTAACTGCATTTATTACTACCCAAAACCTGACAGTCCCCATCATTGCACCACTTGGTGATAGAGTAAACTGACAATGCTGTAATGGCAGGATAGTGCTGCTGGAGCAGTCCGGTTTGTTCCTCGGGTGTGGGGAGCTGGGGGCATGTGGGCTCAGGGGTGGAAGGTGTCAAGGCTTGGAAATGCTCTGAGTGTGGCTGTCATGGCTCTGGGATGTTACATGGTGGCACAGATCTTGCTGCCGCAGCAGTGTAGTGTCCTCTCACTTCACGTGTCATGCAGAGACACTTGGCATATTTACAGCCTTACCTGTGCGTGGGAGAGCTTTATCCAGGCCTCTATTATGTTTGGATGGTCCTGCAGCATGTAAGGGGGTCAAGTGGTCTCAGTAGTGAGTGTCGGCACAACTGAGCTTGCGGTTCTGGTGCTATGGGGTGAGAGCTGCTTTGCAAATGTGCTAATTGAGAGAACGGCAAAGGCAGTTTAGTCATACGCTTCAGACAGTGAGATATTTCTGGGAGTTGAGGAAGTACTCCATTCCTAGAGACGGTTGGTGGTTTGTTTTTTTTTGTTTGGGTTTTTTTTTTTAATTAAACATCAGATATTGGTCACTACTTCTAGTTTAAATATATTAATGATGTGAAGAAC
The DNA here is from genome assembly GCA_013396915.1 of Stercorarius parasiticus. Lineage (NCBI taxonomy): Eukaryota > Metazoa > Chordata > Aves > Charadriiformes > Stercorariidae > Stercorarius > Stercorarius parasiticus. The sequence continues at coordinate 691,686 of VWZL01002081.1, forward strand.
CATTGTTGTGATCTTTATTACCAATGTAATGGTACATCAAAGGAGCAGTAAGGTGAAAGATGATAGTTTGATCCTCAGCATAGGAGTAAGGTAACATGCAATTTCCAGTCCTGTAAGTTGTTTTCACATCTGAGACCAGTCAGTAATGAAGGAATCGGTGGAAGCTGCATTACTGAATTGAGCTGCAATTTTAGTGGCATTCCCTTCAGCATGTCAAAAGTGAAAGCAAGTAACAAGCACTGTGTCAACAAATGCAACTAGAAGGACTTCCTCAGCCCTAGCTGAATCTTTCTGTGTCACGCCAGCCACTTACCTTAAACTCAACTGAAAGATGTGCCGTGCACTATCCCTGGGGTGAAATCCTGGCCTCGGTGGAGTCTGCAGTGAAAACTCTCATTGACTTCAATGGAGCCATGCTTTCACCTCCCAAGCGTGTCAGATGTTGTGAGAAATGAGCTCCAAACCTGAGTGCTGTCCCTGGAGAGTGCTTTTCTGTCTATCTGCCTGGCAGTTTCCATCAAAACTTAATTTTAGAACCAATATAATGGCTTGTTCTATGTTTACTGTATGTTTCATACGCTTCCTCAGTCATGGCCAATTAGTTATTATGGAGAGAGTGGAGTGCAATGTTAGCTTTCAAACCACTGAGGCTAAAATGGGCAGTTGAAAAATACCATGGGAAAATGGAGATGTGGGTTATCCAAACCTGTGGTAAGAACTGAGGAACACAGAATGAATTGTCCCTCCGTGGAGTTACGGAGACAGCGGCTAATGGGGAGGAGTGTCAGCTCCGGGGAGAGCCCTGTGCCATTGCACAGCGCTGAGACAACACTAATGGGAGGGCTCTGGCAGGAGTGTAGCAGTGAAGGCAGGATGTTGACAAGCCTGTGGTCCTCAGCCTGCAGTTACCTTCAGTCACGAAAGGAAATTAGCTCTGGAATATGGATGAGATTATTTTATGATTATACACAAATCATTTAGTGATGACATGAACCCCTTGATGAGACGATCCTGTGACAAGATATACTGTAAGGCAATTAACTTCTCAGCAGATGATTTTTTTGGAGGGGGGAAAGAAGCTGTTTAGTAGAAAGGTTGCCTGTGGCTGGCTTCCTTTTAAATTGTATAATACCTGTATAATGCAGGTAGATGTAATAGAAGCAAAGATTCAGCCCTGCCAGTTCTCATTCAACAAATGTCTCGTGGCAAACACCAGCGGTAATTTTAGTTTGGTTTTTTTTTTTTTTTCCCATGACAAAATGGAGATGACATAAACCATGTAACCATGGTTTTACCTCTTTGTTCTGCTAGAATTTTATTTTGGGGTTAATTTTGCTGCAAGAACTGAAGTGCCAGTGCTGCTTTGTGCCATTATTATGATACACGTTTTTACCCTGTTGCTTTTTGATGTAAGATAGGCTTAATTGTTTATTTCTTGTTTCATAGATACTTTAATATATTTTTTAATCTCATATCCATCTCGCTCTAAGGGCTTCTTCTTTAATTTGTGGGAGAAGAGCTTTTCTTCTTTTTGTATCTTAGAAGAACCCACTGAATTAATTTATCGCTCTTATTTCCAGAATCTGTTTTGAATTGCTCAGTCTTGGTTTACTGATATTTGGCATCTGGGATGTACTCTGAACATTTGGTTCATCTGAGATGGGCTTTTGGTGTGATGTTTGGTGTGGTAACAAATGAGAGTGTTGTGCTTTTAGCTTTCTTGTTAGTTTGCTTTATTCAGTGTTCTGGTTTAGAACCCGACTCAAAGCTTGCTGAGGTTAAAGGGTGTCTTTTAGTGACCCGGTGAGTTTTAGTGTTCTCCAAATTTATAAGTGGATTTGTCTCCCTGTCTGTAGTGGATACTTGTGTGCATTGTAAAAACCCCTACTGCTACATGTTTTATGCTCTGGTACTCGGATAGTGATAGTAGCTCACAAGTGGTAAAAAGATGCCAAAATACCTTTGAGTCAGATGTTTATTTGAAAAGTGGTATTTGAGCTATGTGGCTCTCCTCTCTGTATTGAGATGTTTAAAGATAAGTACCTAAATTCACATTAATTTATAAGAGTTGTGGACGTTGCTTCCTATGAGAAAAGTCTGCGTATGTAGATGACATCTCCCGCAGCCCTCAAGTCAAGGCATTCTTTTGACCCAGACACCACCTTGGTACTGCTATAGCCAAGCAGGCTGAATATGAGAAAACTTGTTATCTTCACCAGAAACAGTGACCAGTACATTCCTCTTGTGCTTCTACTACTTGTAGATTATGTATGTGCAAGTTTTATGGGCAATGCCAGGACCATGAACCACATGCTATCTACCTCAGATTTACCAGGTCAAAATGGACTTTTCAGGAACACTATTAAAACAGAAGCATTGCTGTTGTGGTTTAATTCTGGAAGGCAGCAAAGCACCGTACAGCCGCTGCCCCCACAGTGGGATGGGGAGGAGAATTGGAAGGATGAAGAGGGGGTGGTGGAAAGTGAGTTGAGATAAATGCAGTTTAATCGGTAAAGCAAAAGCTGTGTGCACAGGCAGAGCAAAGTAAGGAATTCATTCACTACCTCCCATCGGCTGGCAGGTGTTAAGCTGTTTCCAGGAAAAACAGGGCTTTATCTCATGCAATGGTTACTTGGGAAGACAAATGCCGTAACTCCAAACGTTCCCCCCCTTTTTCTCCTTTCCCTCAGCTTGTATTGCTGAGCATGATATCATATGGCATGGGATATCCCTTAGGTCAGTTGGGGTCAGCTATCCTGGCTGTGTCCCATCCCAGCTTCTTGTGTACCCCCAGCCAGCTTGCTGGTGGGGCAGTTTGAGGAACAGAAAAAGCCCTGACTTAGTGTAAGCACTGCTCAGCATTAGCTAAAACATGGGTGTGTTATCAACACTCTTTTGGTCACAAATCCAAAACATAGCACCATACCAGCTGGTTTGAGGAAAAGTAACTCTATCCTAGCCAAAAGCAGTACAGTTCCCAAAGCTGAAATGTGCAATAACTGTTTGGGTGTCAAACTAGCTGTCTTAATACTGAAAATCCTGTGTTTCTGTCTGGAAAATTATGGATAGCGCATGTGCAGTGAAGTGCAAAGTGCTCTGGATAAATCATGTGTAAGATACGGTTGACCTCATAGTTTGTTTTAATTTTTTTCCACAACTCTTGAAAATCCTAAGCAAGTGGCCAAATTTCTATTTCGGCCTAGAATGTGATTCAAACTATTTTCTGGGTTTCTTGCACTTTCAGGAATGCTATTCTTGTGATATGAAGATGGGTAAACATTGCAGCTTTGTACACAAGCTGTTAGCCTAGGGCTTAGCCACTCTTAAGACTGTTATCGTCAGGAACCTATTGTATCTGTTTTGTCATTTGCAAAGTAAAGTTAATAATATGGACCTTGTTTGTAAAGGTGTTTGAATTCACCTCAGGATTTCCAGATGAAAGATACCATACAGGTGTTATATTCTGAGAAAGATGGATTTCTGCCCTTCATGTTGCTAATGTCATATCACTTAGTGGCTCCATTCCTCTGCTTTGAATCAATAACAATGATTGGTTTTACTTTAATGCTCAAGAAATACTGCTAAAATTCATTGATAAGTTTGTAAAGAAAATCCCACGCGGGCAGCTAATATCTCTGTGAATTTACCCTTCTCAATTTATGTGTGGAGAATAAACCTCCGAACTCGACAGTGAAACCTGCTGTTCTAACTGTCTTTACTTGCATTTGTCTAATTTCCTCCCGTTCGTTAGAGGGTCTTGAAAGTTAATTTGCATTTCTCTTGAATGAGAAAAAGAGATTGTTTATAGAGTCTTACGTAGATACATTTTTATTTTTAAATTTAGCTTTGTAGTTGGAATATTTAAACTGAAAAGTAGAGTACATTCACTTTATCTCTGATTATGTAGGAAGATCATTGAAGTCGTTTGGGTGACAGAGTTTGAAGAGAATTTAAAAACTGAGCATGAACTCTTGAGTCTTTTACTTAACAGTACTTAAAGGGGCCCTACAGGAAAGCTGGGGAGGGACTCTTGATCAGGGAGTGGAGTGATAGGATGAGGGGTAATGGTTTTAAACTGAAAAAGGGGAGATTAGAAAGATTTAGATTAGTTATTAGGAAGAAATTCTTGACTGTGAGGGTGGTGAGCCCCTGGCCCAGGTTGCCCAGAGAAGCTGTGGCTGCCCCATCCCTGGAGGTGTTCAAGGCCAGGCTGGATGGGGCTTGGAGCAACCTGATCTAGTGGGAGGTGTCCCTGCCCAGGGCAGGGGGGTTGGAACTAGATGATCTTTAAGGTCCCTTCCAACCCAAATCATTCTATGATTCTATATACTATTACTGGACACCTCCTATTTTTTTTTTCCCAGAGATGAACAATAACTTTTGATTAAATAGTTGGCAGTCACTATTTTATATTCAAAATTTAATAACAAAAGGCTTCCCTCAAAACCTGAGATTTTAATCTAAATTGCTTTCCTCAGTTAAGTGATTGTGAACTCCTGTACTTTGACAGAGGAGATAGTACAAGAAAAAATATCAAAATTTCCCTCAGGAAGATTATTTATTTGAAACAGAACACTGGAAACTGAATGAATAATTCAGTTAAAGTAACTCCAGAACCGAATGCATGTCAAATAATGCATCCTATCTGTAAACACTATCAAGAAAATCCAATCGCATTGGTATTGACACATTTTCATTGGGAGGCAAATAGAAAGCGGGTTGAAGGAGAAATACATAAAGATATCCTAGTATTTCTTTTCAAAATCAGTTCTTAATCCCTTCAGAAGAATAGACATAAAGACAAATGCCAGTATTGTATCTTAAAGCTAGAGACCGATGTAATCATCAGTTTCTGTACGCAGTCGTGATTCAGAAAATGTTGGATGAACTTTTTTGAAGTGACTTGTTATTTTTGTACAATGGCCTGTGTTAGGAGGCCTGACGTTTGCTTTTTCAGTTGCACTGAGTTTTTGCAGCCTCAGCTGGAGATGATAACAATTGTCAAGGTGGTCAACACCTCTGCAAATTAGATTAGGATAAACACAGATGCAAAACATGCGGGAACCTCCCTCTCTCCTCTGACTTTATTACAAAAGTTGAGAGCGCTATTTCAAAGCGTCTGCCATAAACAGTTCGATATTTTGTGTGACTTCTTCATACCCTTCAGTTTTATTTAAAGGATCTGAGAATCCAGATGGACGTATACAGGATAATGAATGGTTGCAACAGAATGTCAGTTTTGAGGATCAGGTTTTGAATTGCAAAAATCTGTTTTGATGATTCACCCTGATGTTAGCAAGGGCTCCTGTGCAGTCATTGGAGTGGCATTCAGAGAGGGATTCATTTAATGTAAGATGAATCACACCCTAGAAACACTTACATCTCTTCATTAAATTAGTAAGTCTAGAGGACTAACTTCACTGTAGGTGTAAACTTTTGAGACATCTAAAATTAGGTGCGATGAATTCAACACCTGTTGCTACATAGAAATTTATAGCTTCACGAGAGTAAGTGTGGCAGCCACATCAAGAACAAAACCCCCTGTTCTTGGATTAATAGAGACCAGCAACTAAGAAATGAGGTTCCTGCTGTGCCTTAGCCACTAGAATATTTAGACTGCAGGTATTTGTTTCTTAATTGTACTACTAATAAAATAAATCTCTCTGGTTCATATCTAGCCTGCAAATTTGAGAAGGCATGTTCCTGTTTTAGACCTGAAAGAATTTGGAAATGTCATGATTTTCTGTGCTGCTTGTATTAACTCTTGGAATTGTAATCTATTTTGTTGTTCAGAATTTTAGGCAGTTGCATCTCCTGATCAGTCCATGTTGGTTGATGTATTCTAATGCAAACAGACACAAAGTTTATTTTCATGTTATACTAAATATTTCAGCTATTTTGAAAATGCTTCTGGCATGGCAAATGTTATATGTATGAAGTAGAGCTGCATCTCCACAAAAGCGGGGATAGTCTCCAAGTGTTTACTTTGGTTTGTTAAAGTTGCGTGTAAGAAATCTTCTTCACTGCAAGAGACAATTCCATGTCGCATTTTTTCCAGAGGGAATGTGGCCCAGTGCATGAGGCGGTTACGGCTCAGTCATGCCCAGTCTAATGGGCAGCGTCCTTCCCCAACTCGCTCTCTGTGATCTTGGTTAACCAGACTTCCTGTGTTTCAGTTTGCACACATGTAAAATGACAATGTTTCCCTATTTTACTGGAACGTTATAAAGATGATAAAAATAATTTTAGATTGAGTGTGTGCAAGGGAACTGTCTCCTTGTCCAACAGAGCGTGATTTCTAGAGAGGGTCTTCCTCTATGCAGAGAAAGGTATGTGTGTATGTGTATTTGCATGCAAATATTTTAGATGCACTTCCTTGCAGGAATCCACTGATTTTATAGATTTTCTGTTTTCTGTATATTTTATTCATTATGTCAGAGACGCCTGCTTGGAATGTGTCCTTGAAAAAGGTGTTTCTGAGGATTGCATAAGAATACTTAATAAATCAAAGTGTGCAGGTAGGGTAGAGATACAGATACAAAACACAAGGCTATCACTGGTCTTTGTCAATTAACAGATGTTTTCCTTACCATGTTTAGCTAATTAGGATAAGTGGTTAGTGAATGTATTCTGAGCATGAACGTTTCAAGAAAGAAGGATGGGTTCACAACTGTATTACTCCAGGTTTATGGTTTAGTTCCTTTGAAATATGTCAGCATAAAGTAGGGGCCAATCAAGCTTTCTCTTGGAAAGTGAATGCAGTAATCATAAATCCGAAAGACTGAAGTATGGAGTAGAGCTTCCATTAACCTAGGGACCTGGGTCTCCTCATGCTGGAGGGGCTATTCAGTCTGCAATATTTTTAGAGACCACAGTTCCCTGGAGTCCTCTTTCTAAGCATTCCTGTTCTTGTGAAGTGTATTCCTTGTTTCTCTGTGTGGGTATCAAAGCCAAGAGTATTGGAAACTCTAGACCAGCACTTCATAAACTGGAAGTGTAGCAGGTATAATTTACCTATTCATATGCCAAATACAAAGTATTGGTCAAGCATGGATAAAGCAACAGTAGGTGACACGTCTCAACCCAGAAAATCATAGAATCATAGAATCTTCATGGTTGGCAAGGACCTTTGAGATCATCGAGTCCAACCATACACACACACACAAAAAAACCCCTACACTGTCACTAGAGCAAGCCCTGAAGTGCTAAATCTACATGTTTCTTAAATACCTCTAGGGATGGTGACTCAACCCCCTCGCCGGGCAGGCTGTTCCAGGGCCTGACCACTCTTTCAGTAAAGGAATTCTTCCTAAG
>VWZL01002081.1:700571-725903 GCA_013396915.1 Stercorarius parasiticus
TTTTTTTTTTTTTTTTTTTTTAAACGGTCGTGAATTCAAAAGTGCTTTTTGACCTTTTAATTTCCCATGAGTATAGAGGGGATTGTAGGGGTAGCGATAAGCTGTGCATGTGCTTGCCGGGGCTTTTTTGCTGGTGTTTAACAATATACAGTAATAAAGTAAGCTCACATTGTTTGCAAACCAAATAGTGTCATCCAAAACATCTTTTTACATAGAAAGGTAAGCAAGGACTGATCTACCTCTCATGCCTTCTCTTGAATCCTAAGCCTGTTACTCCATGGGCAGATCCATGGGGAAGAAAACCAACCAGTCTCTTAGACATACATGGAATAAGGCACAAACCAACTTTTAATTGATCCTTTAATTTATGGTAAATACCCGTTTCAGAATTGGAATTAGAGTAGAATAGTAGAGAAATATGGGGAATCCTGAGCACATGTCTTATGGCACTTTCTGAAGAGACTCTGGAAGGAAGGTCACTACAGCCTTTTCCACATGGGTCGAAACTCTTTGTTAAATTGTCAGAAAAGACAAGATAAAGCACTTCAGCCTGTCTCTGATTTGTTTTCCTTACTTGCTGTTGTTGAACTGTCATATAGTAATTGCAGACAGATATTGTAGAGTTCCTTTAACTAGGACAGGTGAATAAAAATCAAACATTCTTCAATAAGTAGTGTTGTTGAACCGGGTCAGCATTGGGATTTTATCTGTTAACACAAATTGAGTTCTTTATGGAATATTGACTTGTCTTTTTATTAGGTTAGATTAGAAATTTTCTGGTGAGGACATTAATAACCTAAGCCATGAATAAAGCTGTGTTATATATCCAAAGAGAAATTCCTGCTATGATAGTGTAATTCAGTGATTGATCTTCTCCAGGAGCATGTAAATTCTTTGTTCTTCATTCAGCATTTTGCAGCAGTTTTGCGTTTGAGTAGTCTTCAATTTTGCATGAGGTATGACGGAAGGGGTCTCCTTACACTTTAAAATATTGATAGAGATGGTGCATGCAAAATTCCTATAATTCTCAAAACATAGTTTAAAAGAGTATCGTCTTGTTTTGCTATTTGAACAGGTAAAACAGCTCAGCATAGTAATTTTGTAGATAGTGAGAAGTAATTAACTAGTAGAGGCAGAAATTTCCTAGAGCTTTGAATATATCATGTTGATGAAATGTGATGAATTAGGGCTGATGATAATTATCATAAACTTGAGCAATAAAATCGTGAGTATTAGAAGAAGTCTTCTGACTCTGATACATTCTTAAGCTGGAATTTTCATGTAACTATTTTGTTCTTAGGTTTGAGATTGCTTCTTTTTAAGGAAATAGTAAGTTTGTTTGCCTCTAGCTTTTTAGATTGCTTCCATTTGGTTTTGACAAATGGTTTTCTTCTTTTCTGAATAAGCAAAAGTGGGTGGAATATATGACTCTTTGTACATTGACATAAAAAACTTTACAGAGCTTTCTTGAAGTTCTTTAGTACTGGGAAGGTATTCTTGGCCTTTGCAAATGTTTGAGTTTTCCAATAATGGGGTATGATGGGTTTGACCTTGGCTGGACACCAGATGCCCACCAAGCTGCTTTATAACTCCCCCTCCTCAACTGGAGAGAAAAATACAATGAAAGGTGAAAGGCTTGTGGGTGGAGATAAGGACAGGGTGATCACTCAGCAATTACCATCATGGGCAAACCAGGCTCAAATTGGGGAAATTAGTTTATTACCTATCCCATCAGAATAGGGTAAGGAGAAATAAAGCCAAATTTTTAAACACCTTGTCCCCATCCCTCCCTTCTTCCTGAGCTCAACTTCACTCCCAGTTCTTTACCTTCTCCCCCTGAATGGCACAGGTGGACAGGGTTACGGTCAGCTCATCACATGTTGTCTCTACAGCTCCTTCCTCCTCACGCTCAACCCTTGCTTCAGTGTGGGGCCACTCCCACAGGAGACAGTCCTCCATGAACTTCTCCAACGTGCGTCCTTCCCACAGGCTGTAGTTCTTCCCAAACTGCTCCAGCAAGGGTCCTTTCCACAGGGTGCGGTCCTTCAGGAATGGACTGCTCCAGCATGGGTCCCCCATGGGGTCACAAGACCTTTCAGCAAACCTGCTTCAGCATGGGCTCCTCTCTCCATGGGTCTACAGGTCATACCAGGAGCCTGCTCCAGTGCAGGCTTCCCGCAGGATCAAAGCCTCCTTTGGGCACGTGCACCTGCTCCAGTGTGGGATCCTCTGTGGGCTGCAGGTAGATATCTGCTCAATTGTTGACCTCCATGGGCTGCAGGAAGAAAATCTGCTTCCACCATGGTCCTTCACCCTGGGCTGCAGGGGAATCTCTGCTCTGGCACCTGGAGCAACTCCTCCCACTCCTCCTTCACTGACCNACCTTTCAGCAAACCTGCTTCAGCATGGGCTCCTCTCTCCATGGGTCTACAGATCATACCAGGAGCCTGCTCCAGTGCAGGCTTCCCGCAGGATCAAAGCCTCCTTTGGGCACGTGCACCTGCTCCAGTGTGGGATCCTCTGTGGGCTGCAGGTAGATATCTGCTCAATTGTTGACCTCCATGGGCTGCAGGAAGAAAATCTGCTTCCACCATGGTCCTTCACCCTGGGCTGCAGGGGAATCTCTGCTCTGGCACCTGGAGCAACTCCTCCCACTCCTCCTTCACTGACCTCGGTGTCTGCAGAGTTGTTCGTCTCACACATTCTCACTCCTCTGTTCTGGCTGTTTGTTGCACAGCAGTTTTTTTTTTTTTCCCCTTCTTAAATATGTTCTCACAGAGGCTCTATCACGATCACTGACTGGCTTGACTTTGGCCATCTTGGAGCTGGCTGGCATTTGCTCTGTCAGAAATAGGGGAAGCTTCTAGCAGTGTCTCCCAGAAGCCATTCCTGTAGCCCCACTGCTACCAAAACCTTGCCATGCAAACCCAATATATGTGGCAACTTACAACACGAAAATCAATGATTATAGTTGGTGAGCCTGTGCTAGAAACACTTAGAGTGTAAATGGGAAGATAACCGTGCAATGAATTGTGTTGATTGACTTGTATTTTTCTTTGGTGTTAATTTTTCATGTTCGTTTTAAAGCCATAGCTTTAACGAAAGAAGAAAAAGAATTTAACCCCCTTTAAACGTACAGAGAATTTCAGTGCTTTAAGCTACAGGTCTTGACGCATTCAGTCTTTTGGCTGTCACGCTGGTGTGATTACACTGCAATACATACTCCCTGTTAGCTGGATAGGAATGGAAATATATATAATCAGTGTCTCAATAATCCTTACTAAGCATGCTGGTTTTATTATGAAGCAGTAAGTTCATGGCTCCCACCGATGTGACATGGCAATATGAGAATCCAGGGTCAGTAACTTTAGTCTTGAATTTTTCATATTCTAAAATGATGATATCATTGTTGTAGTGGTCTGAGTTCCTGAAAAATGCCTTCTGGAAACTTCATTACAGCTTTCCTAGAAATAAACGAATAAAAACCCCAAGCAAAACCTTTTTAAAACTCCAGATTTTTATGAATTTAAAAATGCTGTGTTACAGCAATTTTTCATGAATTAATTTTAGAAATTTGGTATGTAGCTCACTGCATTCATGTGCAAGTTTATGCAGTACATAAAGTTTGCTTATGGACCTCATGTTACTTCTTGTCATTGTTATTTCTTATGGCTATTATTTCTACTTCCCTTTCTGTACCAGACCTATGCTAGTGACACGGACAAGCTGGATGTGCGGTAGTGGCAGCACATGGGCGTACCCAGGCCCGGTGAATTCAATAACAGCAGCAAATAGGGGAGAAGTGGATAAAACGAAAGGGCGAGGTGCAAGGATGAGTAACGCAGATGTAAAGGCCGTAGGAGCAGAGGTGGAATAAAGTTTCTCTGTGAAATCTATTCAAAATTCTAAACAGTCTGAAAATCCCCAAAGGTTTTTTTTCTGGTTGGATCTTGTGTGTGTCTGCACTTTTTCTCCAGATTGGGTAGTTGAGTTTGAAGAAAGCCCCTGGGCGAGGATGGTCCCATTTTACTGTTTTCCTTACTATGGTGGGTTCTGGCATTGTTTTTCTTTAACCTAGTGCTGCACAGTCTCACAAGGGGAGTTTCAATTTTATGCAGTCTTCATATGCTAGTGATTTTAATAGTTTTTTTTCCCCTGTTTGGTTTTTTTTTTGCGTTTAAAGTTGTAATATACCTTTGTAACTATTGATGATAAATACAGTGCTTAATTAAAAGAATTTTTTTTTTTGGTTCTACTTTTAATCTTTTTTTGTTAACTGATTTTGGCTAGGAACTCTTCAGAGGAAAAAAGGATTCAAATAATGGCAATATATTCCCTCTACAGGATTTATGAACGCATCATTGATCCTCCAGAAACGAATTTGACACCTGAAAGCAATTTATGGCTCGGACAGAGAAACAGGAAACATGGTTTTTTTAAGGTAAGCAGATATGAAATGGCTCATGAAGAAGGAAATTAATAAATAGTTCTCAAGATATTTCTGATTAGTTGTCTTACACTCCTGAAATCTGATTTGTGTGAATGTTAATAGAAACTGTGGACTTGGGATTTGAGGCATGTCCAACACTCAGATAAAAGGGTCTTTTCCTGCAAGGTAGAGTGTTGTAGTCACTGGCTGCAGTGCCCGATATTTGGGGCTTTTGTTTGGTCTCCTGGCTGACAGTGGTGGTCTTAATTACTCTTGGAGGCCATTTCCTCCTCGATTTCACATGCAGAAATACCCTCACCTTTCTGCTGTTTGCCTCGGGTGACTCTTCCCTGTTTGCCTCTATCAGTATTAACTTCTAGAGCACAGAAGGTCTTCTGGCCTGTGGTCCTATGGGCGTGGCAGATGCTAGCTATTGTATGCAGTGCATTTGCCTTGCTGCAAAACAGTAGATTTTTCTGTTCCTGGAGTACCGTTCTTTCTTTCTCTCCTTCTCAACTAAGTGTGTCACTGTGTTTCTCAACTGAGAGTCAGTAGTGGAGCACTGAATTTTGTTCATGAGCTTCTTTGTCCTTCGGAGCTTCGATTGATTCCAAACAGCCCAGGCTGGAAGGCTGGCTAGCTGGCAGGACTTGGGCTGCTCCTACCTTCTAGCTGGAAAGCCTGTCTTTTTCCATTTATGAGGCTCCCCGAGACAACGTCATTGAATAGACCAGTATGGGCATGAGGAACTTTTCAGAGGAAAAAGAATATTCAAGTAATGGCAATATATTCCAGATTTAATTAATGGCAGTATGTTTCTGAAATTGCAAAGGACAGAAATGGCCTACAACTTGAAAAGCCGTCTCCTGTATGTTTCCTTTTGGTTTTTTTTTTGGCCCCTGGTGAGGCTATATGATTTTCTGCTCAAGGCAGAATTGCTGAACCAACCGGCAAACAAAATCCACCAACAAATGAAAACCACACCTTGCACCTGAAAATTAATTCTTTTACTTTGTAAGCAAGCTACAGAGAAGTTTCTGATATTTCTTCCAGTTTTGGATAACGATCCACGGTCAAGTGTTTATCAGTGACAGAGTCTATAGTGCAGTGATAGGCCGATTGGCCTGTCCGCGATATCAGCATGGATTTGTTGCCAAGGTGATTTGCCACCCACTCAGTTTCCCTTTGAAGCTGTCAGTTCATAAGACAATATTACGAGTTGCTGTTTTTCTGAGGACCTCTCCTCGAGGTCTCCAGACTTAACAAGCTGTGACAATTATTTTATGCAAAAATTATTTATGATAGGATTGTTGTAGCAACTAACGATTTTAATAGTGAAACAGAGGTAAAAGCTAACTTTTAACTTAAATGATTGTCCGAGAGTTGTTCTGAACCTAGAGTACATTTCATCCTCCAGCAGCTGAGCTGTCACTGTGAAGTGAAATTGATAGTATTATTTTATTCTACAGCTGTTGTTTTTTTACCTCAGCTGCTTCCCATAATTCCACAGATGGTAAACATATGTTTATAGCTACATAGGAAAAAAAGAAGTTATATTGGATTCGCCCGTCTTAAATTCTTATTTTATGCAGGCAGTCGGAGCCTCAGAACTCTGGGATATTATGTGTTTGTAAATTAATATTTCTATGCGTTAACACTTTGGAAACAGCAGGGTAGCTAATGATATGCTAATGAGCTGACAGTTTTTATTGATCATAATGGAAGTCGACAAGTGCCTTACTTTGCTTTATGCATGCTTAAATATTTTACTAACTTTCTTCAGGGCAGAAATATAATTGGTTGTATTTTTTAAAACCTGCTTGAGAGTTTCAGAAATCTTACTTTTTTTTTTTATGTTACTCATTGCAAAAACTTGGGATTTTGCCAGTTTGTAAAGAGTACACATCCCTTTCCATATATTTAAATGCTCAGCAGGATCTCCCTTTCTTTTTCAGAGCAATTTGTTTCACTGTTTTAGCATATTAAAAAATAGATCTATTTTCCTTAATGTAAACAGAGATCTGCAGGGAAATAAGAGCGTTAAAAAAGAATTAACGTTTTTGTATGTGTGTTGGAGCCATGATAATGTATGTAACAAAAAGCACTGGATACTGTTCTGAGTATCATCTTTGCTGTTCCAAAAATTTTCTTACTTTAATGATAATTAATTGTTGTGTCTCTACATAAATGAATAACATCAAAGCACATTTTGGGCCACAGTCTCATGCCTGTTTTAGATCGTAATTCTTCAGTATATCAGAAGAAAAAGGAGGGGATATGGTATCCATAAGTCACTGTGGCTAGTTGCTGCCATTTTTCTTATTTATGCTTTTGTTCCACATCCTTACTTACCGTGATTATTCCACAAGTAGCCCTGCTGCGTTTGTGGCGTTGCTGGGGAATGAAGTGCTCTATGGCATAATCAAGGGAATCAAAGTCTCGCCTCTTACGACTAGTATCTCTTAACTGATTATAATTTACCTGCTATGACCAAGAATTTGGAGTTCAGACAAGATGGAATGGTTTTAGCACAGTAGTGGTGGGAGCAGATGTGGAGCAGACTTAAAATAGACTTACCTGTTATGCTTTGAAGGAAATCTCATGAATTACTTCCTTTGAAAAAATACATGCTGACCCTTCAGGTTTCTTTGTGCATCCCAAACCCAAGATTTGTTTTTGGGCTAGAGAATACCATTATAATCAGATTGGGAAACCAAAGTAAATGCAACTGAAAGGAGGAAGAGAGTGATACCAGACATCCAGGGAACCCTCACTCTAGGATGGATCTGATTGTGCTCAGGATCAGAATTATCTGCAAAATTCATTTTATTGCTGGGGAGAACCATTCCCTCTAAGGCTCCCTCCAAAGAGCTGCTGCAGAAATGAGCTTATTAATGCATTGCTGACTAGGTGATTCATGTCAAAAGACGCTAATTTTCATATCTGCTATAGCAGGCTCTATTGATCCTGCTGCTGTGTCGGGGGATTGTAGAGTAGGTGCTTGAGAAGTGTGCTGCTATTTAGACTGCACAGCATCATATGTATACTTGGGCCTCTGTAGTCATTTTAGTCTCAGAGTTGTACAGGTAAATACAGTGCCAAGGGCGGCTGTTCAAGCGCCTGGCATGGGGCGTGCCTGGCATGGGGCATGCCTGCCCTGTGTAGAGGAGCACAGTACTGGTCTACTGGAGATCTAGTGGTGTTGGCATAGCATTGTCTAGGCACAGGGTTTGATGCATGTGCCTCTGTGCAGAGCCTGTCACCAGCCCTGGTCGATGGCACTTGCACAGCTGTATGGCACGCGTTATCTCTGTGGGAGAAGTAGGTTTTAAAGAGGGTGAAAGGCAATGGAGGAAATGAAAACGCAGAAGTGGAGAGCTTGTGGAATAGATGAGCCTTTTCACAGAATGTGGGAGGAGTCCTCTATTAAAAAGAGACATGAAAATTGCAATAAACAGGGCTTTTGTATTACATCCTCCTGGGATGGCCTTGATATTTAGTGCTGCAGGCCTGAATTTAATCTTGTAGCTGGTAATCTGCCTGCACAGATGAAAGCTCTTCAAGCTGGTGAGTCCTGATGCTGAACTGAAGCTTTGATGATAACATAAATGTGGTATCTGCTTGGGAAGGGAAAAACCGTGAAGATTTTGACCAGTGATATCTCCCTGTCAGGGCCTAATATTGATGTCCCTTCCCAGAATGTGGACCGAAGAACTCCACCCTGTGCCAAAGGCAACCGGGGCCCTGGGCTTCCCCTGGGGAGTTGTGCATAACCTAATTCTCCTTCTGGCTGTGGTCACAGAATGCTCTCGGCAACCTAAACGTAATGCTGAAGGAGGAATAGTCCAAGTTTGTTCGTATGTGTTACAATAATTATGGCTGTAATAAGTGTTTGCCTATAATGAAGTCTTTCTATTAAAAAAAATACATCAGCAAAATTTCTGCTCCTTGGAAGGTTCCCTTCTATATTTGATTGTATTAATTCTGTTTCAGAGGGTTTATAGACCTAGAAGGCATCTATATTACTGAATTGAAGTTCATATATTTTTCCATGGTAACATGCTTTCAAGTAAACAGAAACTAAGATACAAAAAGTAGTTGTGTTTCCTTTTCAGGTTTGTCCTGGTTTTCCCCTTTCCTTTGCTGTTCTGTTAAACTGCCTTTATCTCAACCCATGAGTTTTGCCTTTTTCTTCCGATTCTCCCCCCATCCTGCTTCTAGGGGGGGAGGCGTAAGCGAGCAACCACGTGGACCATGACAAGGTTGTACTTAAATGCAAATCTATCCAAAAGACAATTGAGTGGTGGGGCTCTGATGCAGCGAACATATTTGAAGTTCAATATGCGCTTTTAGAAGAAAAGGCTGAGGCAAACATCACTTCTCTCTGGATGATGTCTTGTTAGCGGTGTGATACGGTCTGGTGAAACTTTGAGCTTTTCACTGGAGAGCCTTAAGTATATTTTTGTGCTTCACCTAATTTCTCACTGGTGACTGCTAGCAGACACTATGTAAAATGGCTTTCAGGATGTTCCATTTCCAGTGACAGTATTACTTCTCATTATTATGATGGTTTCATTATTCTCATAGATGAAAAGGTTAATAAATGTATATACTTCTTCAAGAAAGACAGTGTGATCTGATTATGTCTATTAATATTTTCAGTTAATGTTTGATCATGAAACAGTAAGCAGGAATCAGTGCTTGCTGATTACCTTCTGCTGTTTTAGCAAATGAGCATGTAAATGTTAAATGTTACTTACTGTACTTGCCAGGCTTCAAATGCTCTCTGAGGCCTATATTTTATTTACGGATGGAGTTCAATGTTTTCAGCAAGTGACTATGTCCTCAGTCTGCAAAATTCACTCTATTGCAATTTAACTGAAAATTAAAACATAGACTTACAAATCAGTAATTTAATTAGATAATGACTGCCGTAATGATAAATTTCCTTTCAAATTAAAAAAATTCTTCTGTGTCTGGAAGGAGATAGAGCCATGTCATAACATCTGATTAACAGTCAGGGAAGGTGCACATAGCAGCACTAGAAGTCCCTTGTTTTCCCTTGCTCCCCTCCCTTAGTGACCGTGACATTATCAAAGCTAGCGGATGTGGAGTTAAGTATGTTACACAGTCAAAGATGGAGCAAGAGCTTTTTACTGAGCTTAAAAGAGCAAACACAAGCTTCAGCATTTTCTAGGCTGTTTGAAGGCTCTAGGGTTCTTCAGGACCCAGGTCTGCAGGGATACTGGGCAACCCTTTGCGTCTGCTGCCTCTGTCAGGGATATCCTTGCAAGTCAGGGACAACAGAGGATGCAGCCGGCACCGGATCTTTGGTCCTTGCTCTCTCCTGTCCTGCCTGGTTCTGTTTCCGGGCCTCATACAACCTGCAGTAGCTGGCTCTGACCTTGGAGTCCTCATTTCTGCCGGTCCTGCGTAGGGGATTTTTCCATCTGTTTGGGTTAGAGGATTTAATTCTACCTGATGGCATGATTACATGAACTGCCTTTTGAGATACAAAGCTAGTAGGCTAAATTTAACCAAACAACTGAAGTATAGACTCTTACTTAACACTTGCACGACATACTTCTCTTTTCATAATGTTTTATTTCACAGTTTTATTTGTCTGAGTCACTAAAGAGTATTGCTGTGGGTTTTTTTTGTCTTTTGGAAAAGTGTGTCATGGGCTTGAATAATGGATATTATTGCACTGCTTTTTTACCAGTCTCATCCCATTTTAAGACAGTTAAGCAGCTTATATTTGGCGATTGCAAAAGACGGAGCAGTATCATTTCTGTGTTTTATGAAAATTAATATCCAAACACACAGGAAGATGGGAGGAGTTATATTTTGTCTATTTTCAGTTATTTTTCTCACGAGAAGAGTGAGCTGGTCAATTTTTTGTACCCACTTAAGAAATTACTTGTGAAACAGCTTGTACAGATCCCAAGTGAATGTTTGTGATCTGTATTACCAGTTTTCTCTTCTTTCACAAAGGGTGTTATTCAAGATGCGAAAGTCATCTTTATACCTAATGGATATATAACGCAGTGTCCTAATCTGAATCGCAGTAAGTAGCAATTTCTTTATTGTCTCTATTTTAGATTTTTCATACAAATTACTCATTTGTTTTAAAAATAATATTTTCAGGCTTGTCATTTTTGCATGCGCTGACTTCCAGAAGGCAAAAATTCGGTGTAAACAGGTTGTATTTTATGTTCAGATAAATCAAGCCTGATATACTGTTGGTTATTTATGGGTTATTGTGTCTTTCCTTCTCTTCCTTTCTCTTTCTTCTTACTCTTCCTTTATTGAGCATGCCCGACCTGCAGTGATTTCTTAAGTCTGGTGCAAGGAATCATGGATTTGCAAGAACTCCTGGCAAAAATGACTGCAAAAGTAGGTACCTAAGCTTCTTTGTCAATTACCCATTTCCTTTTGTGCTAAGACCAATGTGAAAATGTTTATTCCTTTTGCAATTACTCTACACTTTCATGGTAGAGCCATTTTTTTCCCTCCTTCTGCCAGTAGCCCTATCCACAATAGACTTATGGATATAGCTTCATGGATGTCACTTAAGCCTTATACAGTTTCTGCTGTCTGCCTTATTATTTGTAAGATAGTGACAAAATGCCCAGTGTCTGATTTTTTTTGTAAGAAGCCTTAGCATGATTTCTCTTTTCATGCTGAGGGATAAATGCAGAAACAAAGGAGTGAAATCCCTTAACAATTTCCTCACCGTGTGATGCTGTAAGAGGGTGTGTGGTTGCCTGTGGGAAGTCCTGTGAAGTCTTCAGGACTGGCGTAGTCTCCTTCCCGGGAATTGAAATGAGGCCACAAAATGGAAATGCCTGTGAAGCTGCCGACTGTGCTGATCTTGACATCACCTTTGATCAATGGCTTTTACCAGTGTAAAAGTTAACCCAGCTCCCAGGTAGTGTGGTGTGTGCTTGGTTTTTGTTTGTGTTGTGTTGGTTTTTTTAACCCCCCTGGTTTGGATTGTGAATAGGATGAATGGGAAGCTACAGTGTTTTTTTGTTTGGGTTTTTGGAGAATTTCTTTAGGCTCTGCTCCCACAATACACAGTTAACCTCTTCTGTTAGCCAAGGCCCTTCAGCTAAGGCTGGGGCGAAGTTTTGGGGTAGACAGCTGTGTTTTAGAGGTGACTGAACCCCTGATGTGTGTTAAAGGGCAATCTGTGAAGACTTTTTGAGGTTAATGTTGGTGAACCATCTGGTCTGTGGTAAAGGGCAATTTACCTCACCTGTCTCTTCTGAAAATGCACTTATGCATTAATTACTCAAAAATTTAAGTGTAACTACAACCAAGCTGTAGATGCCTTTAATGTCAATGTAGTTACCAAACAGGAATTTCAGAAATAGGATCTGCATAGTAGTGCTACTAGCTTAAAGCATTACACTTTTTACTGTGCTGTCTTTAAGTGTTATTTTCTTTCCTAATAGGAAAGGGGAAACTTTGTTTTTGGAGAGTGTGCACATTATACTGACAATCCACTTACTCAGCCAACATGCATTGGACAGGCTGACTCCAAATGTGAAATGTGAAGCTTTTAGTTCACTTTGCTGCTTGATACTGTGAAAGAAAGGCAATTATTTTGAGCCCTGCTGGTGGTATAAGCAAATTCCAATTATGCACTGTACTGAGTAACTTGCTTTCTCTGCTGTTAATTATATTTTTGCTTGCTAGTACTTTAGAAGGGGAAGCAAATAACACAGTATTTGTACTGCAAAGACTCTGTGCTTCCATAAAGTGGTGCTGGGATAATCCTTCATTGCGAGTTCCCTTTGTGTTATAGCAGTGCACTGGCTGTTTCATTACAGTTGTTACAGAAATATTGTTGTCCAGGAAAAATGCATGCAGCAGGAAAGGAAGTTCATTTGGTAGGCAAATGCAAGTTAAAAATGGAGGGAGTCGAGGTTAAGGTCTGTATCTGCCTTTTCAGTCCTAGCCACAATAGCCCCAAGTGGTGTACTAATGTAGGTACAAGTATATCATATGGGGCTGCTGCGTGGCAAGGCAAAGAGTAAGGCTTAGAAGGGCAGCTGCCTGCAGAGATCCTGTTTAGCAGGGCAGGTGGTCAGATAACAACTTGCTAATGAACGTGTGCAACGAACCCCAGCACCTGGTCCTGCACCAAGAGATGCGGAGCATGAACATGATGTTTTGGAAAAGCGGACCCTGTGGCTTGATGTCCAGTTGTTGATTTTAGGTTCTGCTATATCTAGGATTTTAGTTTCTCCCTCAATCTCTGTTTGGTTACAGCGTATTACAGCATTGAATGGACCAGGGAATGTTGTTTGCAATGAATGTGTACGTGCAGTTTACATACCATAAAACTATGAAGGCGCAGACCAGGGTTTGTCTGGGAAGAAATCATCAGACTAGTGTCTTCAGGCTCCAGTAATTTTGGTAGCAGTGCAAATTATGCAGTAAGTAGGCAGGAGGAGAGAGTACCCTCTTGCTTGGGCTTTACCTCAGGGTTGCATGTATCTAGTGCTGTCTCAGGATGGGACATGGGGATTGTATAAGGGGCCCAGCAGAGCATTGTCTGTAGCAGATTGTTATGGAGTGCTATGTACGGGAACATTTGATCATGACCTGTAGCAAGCTAACCACCATTATGTCCTCTTCCTATCGATGTCTTGTAAGGACGTAGCTTTTAAAGATGAATAAACGCTAGCTTTTAAAGCCTATTTTATTTTTGTCAACATTTGAATTAATTCTGAATCTCTCCAGTATGTGTGTTTAATTGATTTAATCTTCTGTCCTTAAATAGAGAGACACCATAGGTCAGAGTGTTAGAAATCTGGCTAAAAGTGTTAATTTGCTGCAGGAGAAAAGGATCATGTTCTATTTCAGCATTCCCAACTGCCATTCTGGAACGCTGCTAATTCCTCTTTAAATATAATGGCTAAAATGATTCATGCGACTTTAACAATCTACTGAAATCAGTCTGGGCATCTCCCAGACTGAGTGGAATATAATTGAGTGGAATATAATTTCTTTTTGGTAAATTATGGGGCCACACTAGGGTGTGCTTTTTGTTCAGACGTGCTTGTTCCATGAAGAGTTCCAGCACAAAACTTCCGACTGAATCTTTCTCTGGTTGAGGTGAGAAAGGTTAAAGCTTGATTTTGATTAAAACCAAGAAGAATCAAGTGCTTGAGTTCATTGATGGACTAGTTAATCTGGTTTGTTTACATTGTGGATTTATATTGCCATCAATACTTTTATAATTAACAAAATTTTCCATGTAAATTTGATAATTTTGGTGGTTTTTTTTATATTTTTGTTATTAATTTTTCCAGAAACAATACATTTTTAACAGAAGTCTTTCAGGTATTTGTATGGGCCAGAGGAGAAGCAAGGAAAGTGTTAAATAAGTTTTGTGAATAGTAGCTAGCCAAATTTTCTGGAATGTTAAGAATTTAGGATTTGGTTAGTATATGGAAAATTTTTGGCATGGTGTGGGCTTCTTCTCCCTCATTAGTTTATTTCTATTCACAACCTAAAAAATGTCTGAAACTTGAGAATTTTTTACTGATGTTTTACACATTCAGCAAATCCAGTTGTGTGCTTTTGGCAGCATTTGGAAGGATAGTTCAGCTAATTTTTAGGAATTCATGGTTTTATTGAGGTCAGTAGAAATTTTTCAATTGAGGCTTGAAGTTTAGAAACAAACAGAATGTTTCTGGTCGCTGGTGCAGCAGGTAACAGTTAAATGTTGTTTCTGCACAGATTCTGTGGGCTGTGATACAGTCGTTAACCTCTGTGTATCAGAGGGTTTGTTGTTGCGTGCCTTCCTTTGGTGATCCACTTGATTGATCTGCTACGTTTAAAGATATTTCTTAGAACGGGAGGTAAATGATATTTAAGCAAATAAAACTTATCAAGATGATGCAAAGGACAGAAAATGTTAATAAAATTAAAATGTTTATTTTCTTAGGGTTTTGTTCTTTCTCTAGGGAATAATTTCTAGGACAAAGGACAATATCAAGTACTACTATCACGTTTGAGTCTTTCTGAAGTCCGTTCTCTCCAAAGTTTCTATAGCCCATTTATATGGGAAAGCTCTTTTAAAAAAAATTTTAAAAATATGTAAATAAAGTATAAGACAAATCAAATACCTTTTTAAACAAACTGAATATGTTTTATATACTGTAAATATAATGACTGGCTATAATGACCTGAAAAGGGTTTCTGATGAAAAGAAGCAGCTCAGTAAGAGGATAGTTTTTGCCTCTAAAATGTGAAAAGCAGTTTCGAAGTCACCAGATCATGCTGAGTCTGGGGGAGACGAGTATCAATCCCCTATTATGCCAGAATAACAATTTAAGAAATAAAGAGCTTTTATTCAGGGCTTTCTTTCAAGAGGACTGCAGAGGGAAAAAAAAAAAAAAAATCACAGAAATTGGCCTAGTATTTATTTTCTTTTTCTTCCCCCTAAATATGTTGCTCTTTTACTGTCAGGAATGAAAAAGGATATATTGGAATACTTTCATTTAAAGTGGGTGGAATTTTAGAGGATGGAAATATATGAAATTCAGGTATATGCCATTATGCAAAAAATACCATAGCACTATGCATTCTTTTTCTTACAAAATTGGCTACTATTAAAATATAGCAACCTATAACGTGGGATAATAGCATCATATTTATAACAGAATAGAGTCTGCACGCATCTTGTCTTGTACCAGACTTAGGTAGCCTTGCTATTTGCAGTGGCTTCAGCGTGATGACTTATACGCATAAGACAAATGTGAATGTAAAAAAAATCAAGACCTTGAGAAACTCCTATCTGACTGGCACCAGGGTAATTTTTAGAGCAATGGCAGTTCTGTGGACTGAAGACTGCACATATTTACCTCTAAATGTTAAGTATGTATGTATTTATTTATTTATTCTTAGTACTAGTAAATAGGAAGATCATTTTGAGTGCTTTTAGAGATCATGGCACTGGGTACAAGGTGTGCGTAGGTGGGGTGGTTCCTCTCTGGAGGATGGGAAGATGGTACCTTGTATGAAGGGGGGGGTGTCTGTGATACGGTTTAGGAGAGGGTCGTTCAAAAAGCCTTGTCCTTTGCTGCTGCTACATGAATTAGCATTGTCCCCACTTATTGTTGCATAGTATCTCATCAGTAAACATAGCAATTGCTAGCATGCAGATGTAATACTTGGAAAAGATGCATCAGTTTTAGCTTCTTGATACGCATTTTAGTGGTTGGAATCGAGGAGGTAATGGGAACAGCAAGAAGTGTTAAGAACTAGCCACCAGCCCAGGGTTTACACCAGGAGTGTGGCTTCTCCATTAATCACAGTGTGGGAATATTTTGTACTACACTGAATTAAAATGCTTGCTTTCCCTTCTTAATCTCACTTGCTATTGTAAGGTTAAGACTTTTCTAAAAGTCAGAAAGTATTAGTCTGCTCTGCCTGATGCTTAACAATGATGAGATAGGGATGATTAGGAAAGGTCAGTCTGCCAGTCTTCGTGCTTTTTGACTTGTAATCAGGTTGATGAGCAATTAGATTTTTTTAAAAAACAATTGTAGTTTGTGTACTTTTGGAAGCGCCCGGACAATCCTGAGGGGGATCTTAGTGGGGTTTGTTACAGTACAAGAGACCGTTGCATGAGTCGCACTGTTGTCAGTTGGCATGGATGGCTCCATTGAAGTCTGAAGAATAGCGTTAGATTATACCTGCTGACGTCCTGGTTTAGTGTTTGGAAGTCAAACTTGGTTCGGTTAAAAATAAGTATACTGCTTTCTCATATTTGCTTTTTTAAATCATGTGTTTGAATTGCAGAAATCTCATCAAGTTACTTTCATTTATAGTTAAATTATGCAGAAACAAGACTGAGTCAATTGGAAGACTGTCATTGTGAGAAGACGTGCCAAGTAAATGGATTGATCTATAGAGACAAAGACTCATGGGTTGAAGATGATCACTGCAGGAATTGCACATGCAAAGTAAGAATTTCTAAAGAGTTTAAGGAGTAGGACCTAATTAAAATGTGAAAATGGTCTTTGGATATGTAATGTTAACTCTGAGAATTATGTTTTTAGTATGCATCTAGTGGCAGTATGAACAATAGGGAGGGAAATGGTAAAAAAAATAAAAAAAATTTTGCATTGCTTATGTGCAAGCTTCATGAATAAAATCTGCTTTCCCTTGACAGCGCTTTCTTATTTGTTCTAATTATAGCTGTGAGGACTTTATGGTTTTGGGGTGAAAGTGTGGCATTGTATGTGTTTGGTTTAGAGTTGTTTTCACTGCAGTAGTTTTTCAGAAAGGAAGCATTATCTTAATAGTATTCATAGATGCTCAGTTGCATCTTGCATGGTAACAACATGCAGATTCTGGTTTCAGTTTGTGGCTCTGAAAACCTGAGGAACAGAAGAGAATTAGTATGTAAATCTTGTCTTGTTGAAATTATTTGATAAATATCTGAAGAGAGTCTTTGTTTGCTCAAGAAAATAGAAAACTGATTGTTAAAAATCTCAAAGATGATTGGCACAGCCTGCAGAAAGTGGTGCTTATGTTCTTGTGAAGATGGGCCTGTGTTTTCCACTTAATGCGCTTTGTTAAGGGAAGGTGAGGCAAAACCAGTAATATGTATCAAAATGGGGTGGTTCACCTTCAGATGCATTTTGATTCAAGTTTTGTAGTTGGATAGGATTAAACTTGTTACTGAAGGATGGGTCTGTAATCCAGAATGCTATTTTCATTTACTTAAGTAGTTTTCAGTCTTCTGTGTTTTGTATAAAATACTCACGTGCAAATACTCAATTACAACGGTTGTAGTTGAATTTTGTCTTTAAAACCTTTGCTTAGAGTGGAGTTGTGGAGTGCCGAAGGATGTCCTGCCCTCCTCTCGATTGTCCTCCTGATGCTCTCCCAGTGCATGTGGAAAGCCAGTGCTGCAAAATATGTAAGGGTAAGTACATCTCGCAGACCTTTTAGTTGCCCTCTCTAAGCAGAGTTAAACTTGTTCTGAAAGCAGGTGCATTTTAAAATGACTTTTGTGGGTCCTGGTAATTCAGGTAACATGAGTCACAGTGGCAAACTCGATTTAAGAAGAAAATAAATAATTGCGGAGAAGTGAACAAGCATTGCAAATTTCTAAGGTTCTCTTTTTTGCCTGTTGTCAGTGTAAAATTATTCAGGTATTTGTTTGGGGCTGGGAAGCCTTACTTGGCCTCAGCTTGTGTCTCCTGTTGATGTTGAGGAGCATCAAGCCTATGGTCTGAACTTTCTGTAGTGATGAGTAATAAACGGGGCTGTCATCTTTTTCTTATCTTTTATTTCGCGTTGGAAGCTTGTTCTTTAAAATAAACATGACAGAATTTCAGACCCTGGGTTACTGTCACTGTGTGGAGTGATGGTTTGCTGTAATTGGTTTCAAACTAAATTAATGAGAAGAAAGAAAAAAAGTAAATTTTGTGATCAGTGTTATTGTCAGTTTTCAGTTCCTTCTTCTGGAAACGAAAGCTGTAACATTCCTGGAAGGAATATTCGATATTTGTTGCCGTAGTAATAGTACATGGGACAAAGACAATTTATATATGAAAATTTTAGCTGAATACTGGTGCCAGTCTTACCTTAAGAAGCACAAATTATCTTCTGGCCTCTCTATTCTTGGAGACGAGTAAACTTCTTCATGAGTTTTTCAATAATTCATTAAGACAGGGCTGTTGAATTATTTTAAGATTTATTAGGAAAATAATAACACTTTTTTAGCATTCTGCCACCTTTCTTCGGTCACTGAATTCATTAGTTCCATGCACAAACGTCCTTTAGCTGTGATCTTGCACTGGCTCTTGTTTACTCATGTCATCTCATTTCCCTCAGCTATACATCCGCATGAGTATTCTGCTTGCTAAAAGGTGTTTATGAACAGAGTACTTGGGTGGTAAAGTGGCTATGCTGGCCCATATTTTTCATCTCAAAATATTTTTATTTGTAATGTTGAGAGTCTAGAAAGTTCTTTATGAAACTGGATGCTTCTCTTAACACGCCTTTGCTGACGTGCATGTATGCACAACGGTCAAAATCTGACACAAAGGAATTGCAAGGCACAAAACTGTAGATTAAACATAAATCCCCATAAGTAAACTGTTTTCCTATTATTTGTCATGGAAAGATGAACAATCAAACTTGCCTTTTGTCAGTGATTGGCACAAACTTGACTCGTTATTCTGACAAGAACTCAGCATGTCAGTCAATGGGAAGAGATGTATGGAAGTTGATTGAAATTGATTGTAATGCCAGCTCCTTGACAGAATGATGTGCTAGGGCCACAGTCAGTCATTTTTGGGTAGATAGCAGTAATTGCCGAGGCTTTCCAAAGAGCTGCACTGCAGGTGTTAATTTCCCCATGCTTTTCCTATTTAGCTCTGATAGAATCATCAGTTGTAATTTGCTGTCTCTGGGGATTATTGAATGGCTGGATTATTGAGCCGTGTCCCGTCTTAGCTGAGGGTTAACGAACAAAGTAGCTCTAATGTCTCATATGTTAAGGGTTTTAAAATTGAGGCGGTTCTGTTTTGATCCCTGCCATCTTGTGTTAGCCTTCCAACTAATATTTGACAGAAGACTATAATTTCGTTTAAAATCTCATCATTTTTCCGAGTTGTGCATTAACTTGCTTTCTGGCATGTCCATTCTTTTGTTAAAAGCAGTCATGTCAGGAAGACAGACAGAAAGAAGAAAAGGAATTGCTCTAATTCATCTTCTCCCAAAAATAGTTACTGGGATTGCTAATTTTAGACAAACTTCCCCATCTGAAGTTTTCTTCATAAGTGAGATCACAACAACTCAGGCATAAAAAGTAGGGCAGCCTTAGAAAAATGAAGAAAACTAGGATACCACAAAGAAGCCGCCTGTTTTTTAAATGTATTGTTGATGGTGGGAACGGTTGTTCTGAAAATCTTGTGCTCTTTTTCTTTTTTTTAAAGAAATGAGCATTTTCAAGAGCGTAAGTTTAAGCAAAACGAAGCAAAAGTAAGTCTGAAAATTTATGAAGATTGAACTAGCCGTCCTTTATGTTTAAAATTTAGGAATCAAACTGGCTATGACAGTTGCTGCTGTGGAATACTCCTATTGGTATCGCCTGTAATGGGTACACACATGCACCTGTAAGTGCTTGGTTCCCTTACCTTGGTATTTAGGAGAGAAATTGAGGTAAAACAGTTACTAGACAGTCTGTGACTTTTTTTTTTTTTTTTTAAGAACCAAGTACTTTGAACGCTTTCACTGTGCACATGCCTTGAGCCTTGAATCAGGAAACTGTTAAGGCTTTGTTCAAATTGCAACACAGGAGTCGTACCTTTTAGCTCTCCTTTCAGTGTCGTAGGTCAGACTGTTATTGGTCAAGCTGAAACACCAGAACAAAAAACTATGTCGTCAGTTTTTAGTAATGTAGAGTGCCTTTATGATGGATACTTGATATGCGTAAGATCATAGTAGTCCAACTGTTCTCTTTAATTAACGGATTTACTATCCTCCTCTGGAATTGAAATTTAGACAGCTAGTTCCAAGAGGACTGGAATCGTTACAGTAATACTTGACTGAGGTCTGCACTACTGTGGCCTTGCTGGAAGTTATCTTCTTCGCGGTGGCTGTAGTCCTAAACTAAGATGGTTGTCTGTGTCGTGAAAAGAATGAGGAGTGCTCATGGGTTCTAGTCTGTTGGTTCAGTTGTGGAGCTGGTTATCTTTAGCAGAAGGGGCAAAACTTCAGACAGGAATTTCTTAGTAGGAGCTTTCAGTTTCCTGGGAAATCTGCTTATTTCACGTGTGTTTTAGGAATATTTTTCTGAAGTATATTTTTTACAGTTTGTTGACTTAGTAGAGTCATTCGCTGCGTCTAATCCATTTTTGCAGTGCTCCAGCAAGCCAAAGAGTTCACCTTTGTGTCCCCCCAAAATCTGAAGGTTTAATTGAAATCTGTGCTTATATTATTCACTAATTTATGTCTCCAGTTCTTGAAGTGAGTCATGAAGACCTTTAGTAACACAAATGCTGTAGCTAATCTACAGAATGTCGGCATTGAAAATATTTTCTATCAAATACTAATGAATTTGGTCCAGTACGTATTGTCTTATGCTCTTATTCTTCCTCTTTAGTTTGGGTAAAGATGGTTCTTGCTCTTAAAATGAATTTATTGTTAGCTACTTTGTTATTTGTGATAATACTGACTTCTGATGAAAGCAAAATGCATCATATATTTAACGTATCCATATTTTTTCAGTGTATGTGAATACTGTTTTTACTTTTGTGTTACACCTTGCATTTGTTTACTAATTAAATACTTATTTATTTGTTTTTTATGTCCTGCCTTCTTCTCAAATTACAGCAAAGTGTATCTATGGAGGCAAAGTGCTAGCAGAAGGTCAAAGAGTATTAACCAAGAGCTGCAGGGAATGCCGAGTAAGTTTCAGTTGTATAAACTTTTCCTGATTTTAAATGTATGTGTGGTGTTCAAAAGTGACAGTGCATTTCTTTAGGCTTCCTTCATGCAAATTTGGCATCTCTTGTCTTAAAGGAGGAGACCTTGAAGTCAGTGAAAACCACAAATATGAAAGCAAGGCAGGAATATGACTCTTGCAGGATAATAAAAAAAATAGGGCAAAATGACTCAGAGGGATGTTTTCTCATTTATCTCCACTTTCATGAGCTCGAGAAAAAGACAGTGGCATCTTGAGCCACTTACTAATTTCAGCCAAATTGCTAAAATTTGAAGCAACCTGGCTTATGTTGTTTGAGTTATCCTAGATTTACCTTAGTATTACTTAAACTATATGTAGCCCTGCTAATAATTGAGATAAATTACTAAGTATTGGACTGGACTGGCGTCTTTCTTGGCAAGTTGAATTTGTAGAGGGGGAAGGGTGATAAATGGGAGGCTTACAAATGTTATTGACAGATCAGTAAGCTAGAACAATTATGAAAAACATTTGGAAAAGATTACAATGGTCTGGTTATTGTTGTGCTTGTAGCTGAGTGTACAGAGTAGCAATTTTATGTTCACTAATGGAAATGGACAATAACCGGTTGCAGCTGTTGTAAAAGCAGCTTGTTATGCAGAATTACTTTGCTGTTGTCAGTGTTTAGCTGTATAGGGGTGCTCAACATTGTATATACAAATACGTGGGCAAGGTCGCTGCCTTGAAGACAGACTAAGGTGCCTGTTATTTATATAGAATTTTTATTTGGGAGGGAAAGTGCCTATATGGGCTAAGATGAGAACAGGAACATTAAAGTGAAACCAGAGAGAGTGATCTGAATTATGAGAGTGTAACTTCCCCGTGCTATGAATGAGAGCGTTATATTCATTGTTATGAGTATGATAATACGTTCATGAAGATTAAAAGCAAGTACTGACCATCAAATATCTGTTGTATTAGAAATCACTAAAATAATAATGGAAAGAGCTTTTGTGTTTTACTTACTGTTAAAGGAAATTGATATGGCAATGCCGATTGCAGTAACGCTGCAGTTTGTTATTTACATCTTAATGGAGAGTATTGATAAGTACTTGAAACAGCATATGTGAATGCAATACCATGAAAAAAAATGAGTCCATGTT
This sequence comes from Stercorarius parasiticus, assembly GCA_013396915.1. Classification (NCBI taxonomy): domain Eukaryota; kingdom Metazoa; phylum Chordata; class Aves; order Charadriiformes; family Stercorariidae; genus Stercorarius; species Stercorarius parasiticus. The sequence goes on from VWZL01002081.1 coordinate 722,608, forward strand.
GCAAACAGACAAACAAACAAAAAAAGGTATTTCGATAGGTGTGTTTCAAGAAGACAATGAACCTCACTGGCAAAGCTTGTCATTCTGACTCAGGAGAGTTTTTAAGTGGGTGCTTACCTCTATTCTATGACATGATGTATCTCTAGACAGGAAGTTCATTCAATGTGTCTTCAGCGTGACCTCTTAAAAGCTGTAAGCAAAACACCTACTTATTTACTGCCTCAATTAGGAATGCTTACTAGATGAAGGATGAATGGTGATGAGTCAAACTGTGGCGGTTGTCATATTTTTCTATCTGATGCGAGCCTACTGGTGGACAACGTGTTGTATGAGTAAAGGAAGGGCTTGATGCTAGGGGAAGGCCCATAAGAAAATTAGTATGATTTAATTTTCAAGACTTGAAAAACAGACATCAAGTTTGAAAAGCTGTTGATCCATGAAGGAACACAACAGAGAGTACAAATCAACTGACAATTTATTAGTGTTGGTAAAGATGACTTAAAAATCTTGGGGAGTAGCTCTTGTGTCTGTAAAGGAGGATGTACTTGTAGGTGGGGCAATGTCAAAAAGATAAAGTTGAAATTTCACATTTCAATTTTTATTTGAAGATAGTTACTTTATTCTTTGCATAGGTACTGATCCAAGTTTAAGAGGCTATTAACTTTTATATTTTTCCCATCTACAACAAAGATAGTAATACTGATGGATCTAGATAGATCAAAGGGTTTATTTATTAGTCTGTGATGAGGGTTTTTTTTTTTTTATTTCTGAAAAGTAATCCAGATTAAAAATGTATTTATGATGCATATCCTCTTAACTGTGAGCACAGATGTTACGGATGGACAGCCATTCCCAGCTGGAATCCTGCCCACAAACACCCTCTAGATTAATCTACAATGGCAAAATGACGAAATTAGTGCCCAGGTGTTTCGAAGACTCAGAGAATTGTTCACCACAGAAGGGACCTCTGGAGGTCATCTTTTTCAGCTCCCCTGCTTGAGCAGGGCCACCTAGAGCCAGTTGCCCAAGACCACATCCAGAGAGCTTTTGAGTATCTCCAAGGATGGAGACTCCACATTCTCTCTGGGCAACCTGTGCCAGTGCTTGGTCACCCTCATACTGAAAAAAGGTTTCCTTATGTTTCAGTTTGTGCCTGTTGTCTCTGGTCCTGTCACTGGGGACCACTGAAAAGAGCCTGGCTCTATCCTTTTTGCACCCTCCCTTGTAGGTATTTATATTGGTAAGGTCTCACTGGAGCCTTCTCTTCTTCAGCTCTCTCAACCTTTCCTTCTGTGAGAGATGCTACAGTCTCTTACTTATCCTCGTGGCCCTTGGCTGGTCTCTCTCCGTCTTTCTTGTACTGGGGAGGCCAGAATTGGCCCATCACTCCAGGTGTAGCCTCACCAGCACTGAGCAGAGGGTAGGAAGGATCATCTCCCTCGACCTGCTGGCAGTACGTTGCCAAATGCAGCCCAAGTTACCATTAGCCTTTTTTGACACAAGAGTACGTGGCTGGCTTGTGTTCAACTTGGTGTCTGTCAGTTCCCCCAGGTCCTTTTCTGCAAAGCTGCTTTCTAGCAGGGTGACCCCAGCGCGCACTGACGCATGGGGTTGTTCTTCCCTGGGTGCAGGACTTTGCACTTCTCCTTGTTAAACTTCTTGAAGTTCATGTCAGACCGTTTCTCCAGCCTGCTGAGGTCCTCTAAAAATGCAAATGTGTTTGTGCTTTAGAAAACTGCACGTTTCTGCGTTCGATAAGTGGTTATTTTGGCTTGTGGATTTCACCAACACGGTGATGTGGCTCATTTGAAGTCAATGGAAAGAATTCTATAACTTCTGTTGGGTTGAGAGTTTACTGCTTAAGCTGACTTCTGGGTTAATGCCTGTGAAGGACATGATGTCTGTTCATAACTGGATGATGTGTTTGACAGCGAAGGGTACAAGAATAAATTCCTCTTCATTAACGCTGGGAGCAGGCAGTCAGAGAGTTTCATACAAATTCTGGAAAGATGGACAGGGCTCCACTGACTTCCAGGAAGCTTGACTAATAAGCTTTTCATAAAGATAAGGAACAATGCGGTTCCTAGAGTGACAGCTAAGGACACTCTTTAGAACTTTCTCCTGAAAGGCTGATTAATAACAGCTAAAATAAAAGGGGGGAAAAAAACCCCCCAAACAACAACAAAAAACCAAAATAACCTTATCTGAAATCTTGCTATAGTTTTCCAAAGCGGATCATCTGAGATGAGCTGTTTGTGGTTCAGATTTTCACTGCGTATCGCTGATTAGGCTTATAGCCAATTCTTTTTTATGTACTTACCTTTGTAATTACAAGAAATTTAATTATCTTGTTGTAAATGTTTGACTCCAGATCTCATTCTTTGTGGATTGTATGTCACAGTTGGAGCTTGACCTATTTATTCCAGAAGAATGTCTTTTTGACATCTATTTCTGTCCAGGTTCTATGATTACATATGTGAATTGGGTATTAAAAAGTTAGTAATTTTTTTAAGGCTGCCTGAAGCAGTAATTCTGAAGTGTGAACCATTGTTACTTATCTCAGTGGATAAAATCTGAAATCTAATGATGATAATTCTTGTAATTGGATCTGTACTAGTTTATAACAAATTGATTTTAATCCAAAGAATATTCAACGTGGAAACATTTTAATTGTTTTAAAACTTAATTAGAAATATGTTCGATTTCTTTTCCCAAGATGCAAATTCTGCAGAAAATGGAAAACTTTAGGGAAGTAAATTCTTACTGTCATTAAATGAATGCAATTCTCAATTTATGTGTGGTTTTTTTTTTATCTCCTTGTGATTCATGAAAGAAGGCATGAGCTTGGATTGAATTTGTCTTTAGCTTTTTGTGACTCATCCTGATCACTGATATGACTTTCATACGATTTCTTGATTTCTTGCCATCTTTTTGGCCAGATTTATTGTCAGTCATTGCTTTTTTTCCATATGTTGACATACCGTACCCTTTCTGTTGCAGTTGCCTTGTCTGAGCTTGAATAAGCGATGAGTTATAGCCAGAGCTTTTCCAGCTGGTAGTTTGATAACATGATAGTAAATGACGGCTCAGCGCGTGTGGTTCTTTTATCACCTTTGCTGCTGCAGTTGCACAGGCAACCATGGGGGATTCCTCCCTTTCACTTATGGAAGTAAGATCAGAAGGAGACTTAATACCTCCATTAACTTCACAGTTCTTGTGTGGGCACTTGCTTCAATGATGCATGCTGTATGTGATACTGTAGGGAGCTGCTTTTTTTTTTTAAATTTTTTTTTTTT
>VWZL01002081.1:725940-775659 GCA_013396915.1 Stercorarius parasiticus
TTTTTTTTTTTTTATTTTTTTTTGTGACAGCAACCGATGCAACAATTGGGAAGCGAGAAAAATAAGCTTGGCCCTGCTTAGTCTTAAGATTGCAATCTCTGGGGTAGTGACTAGCAGTGATTGCAGAACAGTCGGTTTGCACTCCCTGGGTCTGCTGTGCTTCTCAACTGTGAGTCCTGTGAGCTGCTGGGCACCTTGTGCATCGTTTGCACCTTGTTGACTCTGCGAGCGTTTCTGGGTACATAACTGCGCAGGGCAGCTTGATGCTGTGAGAGCTGATGCTGGAGCTGAATTGCTGTGGCATGCCTGGTGAGACTAATTACCAGCAAAGAGCTTTACCTGTACGGGTTCTGGCACCTGAGCTAGGCTTTTGCCATGGTGTGGCACAGTGTCTTGTAGATATGAAATCAATCTGGCTAGCAAGGGGGTCTCTATGTAGGGGTATTTCTTAATACAGGGTAGACACATAGGTATTGCCAATATCCTCTGTTCAAAGTCACCTGTCTGATCCCTCATATTATGAGAATGGTGGCTTTAATAACATACTTTGTCCTCTTTTTTGTATTGGTTTTCCTCTGCTTCCTTAGCCCTAGATGTGTTTGGATCATATTTTTAAACTTTTCTCTGCAATTGCAGTAGCTAGAAAATGTAATTTACTTCTTTCAAGAAAGCAGAAATTCTCGTTCTGTCTTTTCGTTCCACCATCTGCCACCAGGCATCGTGAAAAATATTTTGGGAGTAGTGGGGACTAGATTCATATTAAAGAGCTGTATTGGCAATATTGCAGACTGTCAGCTTTCTTAGTGGAGTTTCACAGCCCTTTGGAAAATGGGATTACTCAGGTGTGGACAGTCGTGGTGGGATAGTTATTGTAGCTCCTACTGAGCAAAAATCCTGGTTGTTTATCTCTGCTCCTCTTCCCAGTTTGCAGTGATGGCATAGCTGCAGAAAGGATGCTGAAGTAGTAAATTGTGGTATGGGGAAGGCTGGAGGGGGATAAAGGAAAAAATGAGGCTCTTTTGGGACAAGATGTTAAGAAGCAACTAATTGAAGAGCAGAACAGCTGTTTGGTCTGGAGATACGGTGAAGCTGATTTCCTGGACGGGAAGAAGATGGAACAAAAATTTAGTGTAAAATCTCTCCAGAAGGGCTCTGTCTCTCTCATTTTAGAACATTTCTACCAGCAACTAGACCAACTGTGCACAGTCTTACTCTAAATCTAGCAGAAATCAAGATCATAGAAATATCTTGACCTTGATTTGCCTTTCATACAGCAATTTCTGTATAGATACCTCAAGATGGGATTTCTGCTTTGCCATACCTTTGAAGGACCTAATTTTTGGCAATTAGGTGATCAGTAATTCAAAAGAACAGACCCTTTTAACAGGACACAGCAGAACAACACAACACTTGAAAATGTTGGTCTTCTGTCTGCTCTGTGTGTTTGAGTTGAATAACTTCTCAGTGAGTTATGTAGAATATGTTAGAGGAGTAAAACTTGGACTTGCATAAAGCAGGAAGACTGTCTTTACCAAAAACCTGGAGTGAAATTCTTTAATTCCTTCAAATACTCAGAAGGAGAACAGGTATACTTGGAGACAATATATTTGGAAAAACGACTATAGCATTTTGAGCTTAAGTGCCTTTTTTTTTTTTCTTTTCTTTTCTTTAAACTCCGGGCATAGGAATGTCCAAATAGATTACTTTATATTTGATATTATGGTGTAAAGAATGATTTTAACTTGCTGCCTGCTAGTTTATCAGTATTATTACTAGGGATTACCAGAGTTATAGATTGAAAATTATGTGATCCTTGCTGTTGCACGTTTTCATCAATGTCATTTTTTAAAAAATGTTGTTTATTTTCAGAATGGAGTTTTAGTAAAAGTAACAGAGACTTGTCCGCCATTGAACTGCTCAGAAAAAGATCACGTTCTTCCAGAGAACCAGTGTTGCAGTGTTTGTAGAGGTAAGTCAGACTACGCATCCTTGGAAGGAATATAAGTTGCTGATTCAACAGGGGGATACACTAGAAGGAACAATTCCTTTTTAATGAGATACGAGGTACCTCTATAAACCTGAGTCTATAATTAGCCTTCACATAAAACCAGTCTTTGATATTTCTTTGGGTAGAAGACTTACCAGATACAAAGCTGTAATTGCTCCGAATTAGAGAGGGGAGCGAGAAAAGGAAGAGTTAGGGGAGAAATGGCCCAGTATCTCTTAAGAATTCCATTAGGAAGAAGTTATGCTTGAAAAAGAGATATTTTACGTTGCTTAAACTTGTAACGGCACTGAACGTACAGGGTTTTGGAAATGGGTTTTTAAGCTCTCTATTTTAAGATTACAATAATAATATTAAGATTCTAGGTTGATGAATATTGAGGTTGATTTGGATCTGAGCACTCTCAGGACTCATTTATTAATTAAGCTGAACAGGTACAGAATAAAAATGAAAAAAATAACCCTAGAGCCCAGAATGTCGGTTTTCCTCCTTCTAGCGGGGTGTTGAGATGCAGGTGTTCCCCTTCAGCCCTAGTGAATCCTGGTTGCATGCTGGACCAGACTGAACAAGCAATAGCTAAAATCTTAGTTGAGGAAATGCCCTTAAGTGAGGAAAATGCAGTTATCACAAGGCTAGAGATCTCAAACAAGCTTTCTTCTTAAAGTGTGTTTTAATCAGTGAGCTCTTGGGTGAAAAGTGTTAGAATAATCGTCCGCTGTGTATGTCTGTATTGTACCTCTGTTCCACACCTCTCCCTTGGTGCTGAGTCTCAGCTGAGCTTAAGGGGAGCGTGGTCTCTCTGAGCCGGATTTCTGTGTCAGCCTTTAGGGGTGCACCTCAGAAATTTCAAGCAAGAAGCATTAGATGTGTCCAGTCTTGGATGGTTATTGGGGCCTGCTGGACTACTACTCTTGCCTGGTTGTAAAATCCTCTGGTGTCATTGTAGATGCTAATGAAGGGGCTCTGAATCTCTCCCTTACCCAGTAAATATTAATTAATAAATACGCATAGTTAAATATTTACTAGGGCCTTGAACTTGCAATCATATGCACGTGGTTGCAGGGGCCAGCATGTTTGAGACTGCTTGCTGGGTCATGGTCTAAGAATATACACATTAATTTTTTAAGCAGTTTCTAGAAACATCTGTAACTATTTAAGCAAGCAGTAAATGTTGCTGCTTTGTCCCTCAGAGAGCTTGATGTCTTAATGATACTTCTTAACAGATGGCCCAGTTTGATGTAGTGCAGTACTGAAAAAACTATCTTCATTACTTAAAAGCATTAGAAATCTGAAAGCTTCAAAGTTGATGAGAGACAAGTTCTGTAATTATTCAGTTCTGTATTATTGTTAATGATAGGTACTCGTTTTAGATATTCATCCCCAAACTATTTTTATTATTTATAAAGTAGCATGAATATGTATACTTACGTGATGGTCTCTAGAAGCAAAGGATGGAATTGTACTTTCACTTCCTGTGAATTCTCATATATGGTGCTTTCAAATTGATACATTAAACTTCCACTTCAGTTCTGCTTTAGCTGACTGCTAAAACAGTACCGCCTCCTTTTGTATTTCATCTTTGCTCTTTAAAATTCTTTTGAAAATTACGCTTCAAGATGTGATTAATTTTGTCAACTTTACAAAGGCATAAATTGAAGTTAGCACCCCTAAATGGCTTTTTATATCTTGAAGTAGAATATACGCTGCTTGACATTTTTGCTTCAGTTGCACGCAACCCAAATTGGTAGTATATAATTTTATCATATGTAGAGTGATGGTGTTAAAAATGGATATTTATTAAGAATTCCATTTTTGGTATGGGTTTTATCATGCAAACAGGTGCCCTCTGATATGGCAAGCAGGCCATAGTTTCTGGTCCTGTCCTGTGCCAACGTATTCTTTACTGGGAAAGGACAGAGTGCTTCTCCCTTTTGCAATAATGACCTGTTTCAGAGACTACATTCAGCTTTTATTATTGAAGCAAAAGTAGTGAGGAAGGAATATTGTAGTAAATATAGTCCTGAGTAATCAGGGTGTTTACTGGAAGCCCACACGGATCATTTGCACATCATGTGCAAATTTCACATTATATGTACGATGATACAGAGAATTTTTTGCATTAGCCCTTAGCTAGACCTTTAATTAGTCAACAGGATGATTAGTAAGCATTTACTAGTAATGTTAAATGAGAACAATAATTCTGTGTAAGGTTTATCAGTGCATACTAGTGACTGGTAGGTTTTGTTTTCCTATGTTTGTGCTTGCTGTAGTATCTAGTTGTTGAAACAGAAAACTACTTTGGAATTTCATGTTCTGTAAAATTATAGAATACCTTTGCTGAATTGGGCAAGGGTGGGAGGTTTGCAGCTTGTGCTTTTCTAGCTGCAGCAAGGGAATTTCCATTTAATGGAAGGATAAATGTGAGGGATCAACAGAAGGAAAAAAACCACGGAGAAATACGGAAATTTCATGATGCTGTGGTATGAGGCTGTAGCCTCTTCAGGGATCTCTGTAATATCTACTACAATAATAGATAAGTGCCTAAAATAAAATAGGGTATGCGAGGGAACAAATAAATCCGTGGTGTTTATGATGATGGAAATTGCGAGTCAGCAAAGGACTGAGTTGAATACTGTAATGTACACCGCTCATGGGCTTCCTAGATAGTCATTATTATTTGTAAATGGTTAGAAAAGTAAAGACAGCAAATAATACTTCTTCTTCCTCAGGTTCACTACGTGAGTTTATAGTATAGCAAGTTAATATTTTGCTAAAGCCAACTTCTAGATTTCAGTAAAATGATTGTATAAGGTGTACAGCAAGGCAGGCGTAGTGTGGAAGAACTCTGCTGTACAATGACAGCTTAGTTTTGTGATTTGATGTACCTGCATGCAAAAATGGGCCTCACCGGATCTGTGTCTAGGATCTATCCTTGAATCTTATGTAGAGTATGTCTAGTTTTGCCCTTCATCTGTGTGCTTTAATATAAATGTCTGCTTGAACTATGTGGCTACTTCATACTTTTCGGCAGGACAGTGTGGTATTATGAAGTTCTCTTTTTAGGCTTACAGAAATTTTAGTTAATTTTAGAATTTTACAAAGAATCATGGTGTAATAAAATATATTTTTTATTACTTTTTTGAGAATCAGTCATTTTTCTTAAAGCATGCCTGCTACATTTTTTATAGCCCAGGGACAAATCTAATACAAAAAAAATAGTGTCATAAAAGTGTTTTATTGTTCCCTTTAGCTGTTTTTCTCCTTGCCAAAGAGAGTGTATCATTTTGAAAGAGTGGATTTTTCCTCTTTTGAATGAGTGATTCAAATAAAGTTTCATGAGAGAATTTTTATGTTGTTATGCTCACAATTTCAGTATGTAAGAATAGCCTTAACAGCTCTAGCAGCTTCAGTCATGCTCTCCTTAAAAGAGAAAGTGTGAGGAAATAATGAAGTAGTGAGAGCTGTTTGGTTTCTGGAGAAAGTAACTTTTGTTTGCTGTCCTGTAATATGGTTTTGTTGATGGTTTTAGGTTGACCGCTGATTCTGATTAACAGGAAGTGGAGAATCCTACCTATGAGCTGAAGTGTGCGTTTTATGGCAGGGAACAGCATTTAAATCTAAAAGAGGGGCTTCTGCCACCCTTACTTGTATTGCTTTGTTCTGTTTTAAGGATGTTTTTATTCTTGCAAGTAGAGGATGAGGAGGCTCTTCAGTTAACATGGTTCTCATCTCTCCCTGTCTGGCTGTGAAACTGAGTTTTGCTTTTTCTGAAATCGAATGTTTCTTATTCATTGCTGTGAGGTATGAGTTATTTCACGTTTTTAGTTTTATTAAGATTTAATGGAGGTCGATAAATATGAATTAGTTCGCTTCTAAACATAGCTATAATGTTACTTAAGATTTAGAAGAGCTTTATATCTGAAAATTATCAGCTTGTTAGGCTGTGCAGTGCCATTGTTCTAATGCACACAAATAAGCAGTATGTAATATGGCTGCATTGACAGAGCAGCTTGAAAGAATTTATGAAGTTACTGTTTTATGTCAGACCCCTGAGTCCTGGGACCACAGTCTCTGAAGGTGTGAAAACTGCTGTTCAAAGTGCTTCGTTGCTGATGAGTCATTAAAGAACAATTCAGACCATGAAAGGGCACAATTGCTAGTGCAAGTTTGATGACTCTTCCTATGAGTTGTCCCCCAGACTTACTTTAGGCATTTATGTAGTAACTGTGGGGTTAAATCATAACAATAGTAAAGATTTTGAGGTTGAAATTACCTTGGACCTTTTGAACATTGCTAATGCCATTAATGGAAGCATCGTCAGTGTTTTTTTTAGAAGTCTCTGAAATGTGAAACAGTGAAGCGTATGTTGCTGAAGGGTAGCTTCTTGAACAGCAAGAGAACAGGGGGTTTACAGTTTTTGAAGTGAACAGCTAGGGATACTGTAAGAAGTACAGAAAGCATTACAGATGTTATAAGGAAACCCTCAGAAAATGGGGAGGCACGTTAACGTTGCCCATAAAAAAAGTAGCAAGAAACATTGATTGCAGGTGTAGTCTTGAATGAGTTCTTGCATTCTTCAATCAATAATTAAGGCAAATTACCAAATAAGTTAGGTACTTAAAAAACTGGATGACAGCACAAACCAGCTTAGCATACTGCTCTGGAAAAGTGGATTCTGGGAACTGGAACCTGAAGATGTTGAGGACCTTGGGAAAATAAAATCAATCTTCAGGTGTCTCAAAATGGAATAAATGTTTAGTTTTAGATAATCTGACTCAGGACCACTAAGCGTAGCCAGTTGTGCAGTCCCTGATGCTGCAAAAGTTATAGTTTTATATCTGCTAGCATGAAATCTGATCTTTTTCATATTTGTCTTGATACATTTATTAATAGTTATTCTGCAGTGAAAAGAAAGAAGTAGAAAGATGCAAGTATGTTCTTTAAGAAAAATCAGAGCAAACATTTCAGCAGCCTTGATAAGGAAGAGAGCAATGTTATCAGAAATGTTTAGGGAAGGAACAGAGGTCATCAGGCCCATCAGAAATCTAAACACACTCTTCAATATTTAATTCCCTTGTTGGTAGTATCTAATTGTATCTTGAATGTCTTGAATGACTTTGAAGGGCTGTTGTGCACATTTATGACTTTGTGTGTCTGTGTGGGGGGAAAATGGTTTCTGACATCTGTTCTGAATGTGTTTATCTGTAATTTTAATTCATGCTCACTTGCCTTGTCATCTGTGTTGGCCTGAAATTAGTTTAGATTATCAGAACTATTTAAGATTTTGTGCACTTCTGTCAAATCCTCCCTAATTGCCTGCCTGCTCAGATGTGATGATTCTATTTTAAGCCATTTCTTATATTTACAGAGGAGCTGACTGTCTCAGATAAGACTTTGCTGAATATTCTGAAGTCTCAGTAATTCAGTTTCTTTACCTGGGCAATCGGAATGCATGCCCTCTGCTAGCTGTCACCCATGGTTGAGATTCAGACATCCCACTGCAGTATCAACGGGTGGTTTTGCCATCTGTGTAGATATTTTAAAGGAATCCTATAATCCATTTCACACCAAACAATTAATAAAAATCAGGCATTTGCATTCTTTTTCGTTCTGCTTGCTTGGGGATAAGTAATTGCTCCCATGAGTAGATTGGCCATGAATAAATTGATGTTTAAGTCTGTGCTTAGGTCCATCCCTGTTTAGTCAGGAATATAAGCATGATTGTTACAGTCAGTGGCCTTGGGTACATTCCCGATTGTTTTGCTGAGTAAGAAAGATTTAAAATATTTAGCTAAATTAGGCATTGAATTGGTATTGTTGTAGGTGAGAAGAACACGGCTAGTTTATTTCTTTGTTTTACAGTCCAAATATGAGGTGGCCTTCATTTGCCAGAAGAGCAGGAAGAGCGCTCAGGCCCAGTATGAACTGAGATAAAGTAGATAGCATTTTATTCCTTTCTTGCCTTCGGAACCCCAGCTGGGGAGAAAGTAGACCAGGGTCTAAGAAATGCAAGAATGAACCACGCTTCCTTGATACGCACCTCTTGACTCTTTTGAAGTGCTAAATGTACATCTTCACTGCAAAAGAAAAGCACTCAGAAAAGCCTCTGATCCAATCAATGGTATACCTAGTCTGATAGAGGCACAGTGAACCCTTGCTCTTCTACGCCATTAAATACACTTTTTTTTTTTCTGCTGGTTAACCTTAAATTAACTTGTTCCGTAAAAGCTTGGTAACATACAGTGTTGTGATACCGTGCTTGCTCTTAACAGGAATGGCTTCCAGTTTCCACTTACAGAGGTATTTTACAAGTTTTCTGAAATGCTATTGGAAGTTGAAGTTGAGTCACTTTTAGTCAGCATTTTTGAAGGGTAAACAGTGTTTCACGGGACTTTTATAATAATAAATGCCAAGGCAATCTAGGGATGTAGTAGGTGTTCTCTCATTGTGTGTTCCTAATGAGCAGAACAATGAAAAGTTCTTTAGAGCCTCTAATTATGCAAGTTACAGAACTGGAGTGTTACTTTTTTTCTTCTATGTTCTTTTGACAGCCTTCAAGCTTTAAAACATAGGAAAGAGTCTGATTCTGAATGGAGACAGTTCATATTTGAGTTGATAACAAAGGAACAAAAGCAATAGAGTTTTTTTCCAGAGAATTTTTTTAAAAAGGTGACAGCTTGTAGTGGTACAAAATGGATAGTTAGGGTCGTCGTCGTATCTACTGATGAATTCAGAGGTGACAAATAATCAGGGAAGAATTCATAGGGCTATGATGTGATACTAAAAACTAATCAGCGGCTTGTGCTTGGGAGAAAGTGCTGTTAGAGTAGAGCAGCTGATCTGGGACTTGGGACTTGTCATGAAAGTTAACCCTGAGAAGCCATCCCTTTGGCTAATTGTAAGTGTTAAATTTGCCATGAACTGATCGCAAAGTAATATATTAACTCACTGTAATAAAAGAAGCCTAGAAACAAAGGGGGTTTTTTGGTGCAGAAACTTGTATAAAGACTATTGTAATTAAAAGATTCTGAGAAAGGTGAAATATTTTTTATGGGTTTGGATGAGAGGGAAATATAAATAAATAAATATTAATAAAATATCCTAAGTCAGTAGTAACGATCCACGCTAAAATGTGGTATTTTTGTAGTGCCTAGCTCAACAAACCGATGTGTTACATTGGTTCTGAGTAGCAGTATGTACCAGTAATAATCCAATATAAAACTAATACTGTGCATGAGTTCAAAGGAGAATTATTATTCTAAAGAAGCAGGAAATAGACTAAGATGTCATAGTCTTAGGGGAAACAGTGACAAAGAAAATGTTATAAAATTTGTTGCCTGTTGGATATTATCTAGAATGCCAACAGAATAGTAATCCTGCTTGGGGAGAATAAATTAGATGCTGAATGGATAAGTTTGGGGAGATGGGTTCCAGTGTTCAGTTTCGATTATAATTATAAAGGCAAAAATGAGAAGTCAAATACTGTGATTGCATAAATGGCTAAAGGCAGTGTAACTGCACCCTTTTTTACCAGTATAAAATGTACCCAGGCTTGACGAGGCGATATCTGGAATAGTTGAGTGGGTTTTACCAGACTGTGAAATGAATGAAGACTAGAAGGGATATCTGCAGTTTTCATTAACAGAGTTGGTTCTGTTTCGCAAGTTGGATTACAGTGAAAGAAAGAGCTAACTGAGCACAAGGAAGATAACTCAGTTGGTAATAAAATTAAACCGGAGTTTAAGTGTAGGGTTGGACTTTGACACTGAGATAGCGTCCTCCTTGCTAACAAGTGTTACATCTTTTTAAAAACAATCGCGCAACCCAGTGTTAGGTGATTAGACTCGTAAAGTTGGAGTGCACTAAAACGACAAAACCTGAGTTTTAAATCAGTAGATGACTGAAGTGCATGTTAAAAAACAAATAAAAGAACCCCCAATGAACAACAGCTTCAGGATAGCCCTATGAAAACGTGCTTACTGTAGATGAAAACTATATTTAGTATAAGCTAAAATCTTCTGAAGTTCTTTAAAGAATATCAAGGCAAGGGATGTGAACAAAGATCTGAATCTGGCGTTTAGATCTTAGAAGTCCAGGTCGTCTTTCTCTTACTTGTCTTTAGGGAATGTTAAGAAAGTTTAGGATCAGTGAACTAGAACTTTTAGTTTGCTCCTTTATGACCAGGCAGAATTGGCAGAAGCTCTTCTTGTATTCATATAAGCGTAAGCTGGAATACAAGTAGCTGATGGTGTGACTGGATTTCTGGTTTCCCTCCTTCCAGGAGAGAAAATACAAGAATTACAAAAATGACTGTTTATGTCTCAGGCAAATAGATATTGAGTCTTGGATATTAATAGAGAAAAATTCATCAAAAATACACCGATGTGAGGGGGGAAAATTCCTGTTGTCAAATTCTGTAAGGTATTTAGTTATCTCTTAGAGTTCTTCCTTGGAGTGCCTTTAAAGAGATAAAGTTGCAATTACTTTCACTTTAGACTTCAGCAGAGAGATATTTTGACATATCTTTGAGAAATATTGAAACTCGGGAAGAAAGAACTTTAGCCAGTTCTGCCTTTATAGAATGAAGTGGTAAAGTTCATTGTGTTTTTAGAAATGACTTTGTATGGGATAAAAGAAACTGTTCACAAAGAAACTACTGAGAATTTGTCAAGGAAAAAGGAGTGATTAATAAAAATTCTCCCCTACAAAACACGATGCGTGGATTAATTATAAACTGTAGAAACAATCCAGCTAGCTTTTGATGACAGAATTACAAGGCAGTGTATGAGGTTGTTTTGATTACCAGTACAGTTTCATGTTCTAATGCAACGTCTCATTTTTGCTGTTCTAAAAGCATGCGTGATTATGCGTAATAAGAGAATTGTGAAGGATTTTTTTTTGATATTACACTTTATTATCATTTTGGTGTAAGTTAGTATTACACTTCTTGGCAATTGGAGATAAGGTGGCATTTTATCCTATGTGGGTTCGGTAGACTAATGTATTGTCGTGACTTCCTGCTTTGAAGTTGTCTTTTCTCCTGACTGAAAGTAGTCATACAAATACATTTTTGAACAAAATGGTTTTACTGAGAATGAATTGATGGAGGAATCCAAAAAAGCCTGTGTGCAGCAGATGGGTTTATAGAGAGAATTTCTGGAATGTAGCATGCCAAAGTTTTTCAGAGTGATACAGTCAATGTATATTAAGCTAAAATATCTGAAATAAACATCTTTTAATAGCAGGTTTCATATTTCTTGTATTTCAGGCCATAACTTCTGTGCAGAGGGACACAGATGTGGTGAAAATTCGGAGTGCAAAAACTGGAACACAAAAGCGACTTGTGAGTGCAAGAATGGTTATCTCTCTGTCCAAGGGGACTCTGCGTATTGTGAAGGTAAACAAAATATTCAAAGACCTGTCCCCTTAATAACCTTCTCAGAAATGGAGTATTAAATAAATGGTTGGCGAATTAATTTCATCGCAAAGTTCAGGTTCATGATGGTGAATATCACAAGGGCCCTTTTTGTGTTCATAAATATCGATTGAAGATTACAGGTGGTGCTGGACCATGCAGATTACCCGTCTGTGGGTGTACTTCATTGTTGCAGTTGTGCCTTGGTACACCACAGCCATGCTGTCATTACAGTTTTTAAAATACGGTTTTTCAGACAGTAGCACCTACCTTCTAAAATGTCTTTTGGAGAACAACATCTTTAGTAGATGCATTAATTCAGGAAGTGGGAATTCTGCTGACATTTGTGAGAAAGGTAAGTGTGAAGGTTGTACTGAGGCTTGAATATAGAAATGATGATCTGCAGCCCTTCTTGAACTACTTCTCTGGGCCAGGTACTCTACTGAAATGGTTTTCCTATGGTACAGAAGAGACCTATTTCTTAGAAGCGTGTAGCTGAGGTACTTCTGTTGATATATTGTTCCATCACAGGAACGAATGCAATGGGGCATTATTCTCCTTCATTTTTCTCTGTGTTTTCTCGAGCTTGCTGTTATTCGTAGCTATGATATACTTATTAGAAACTAAATTGATGGATCAACATGTACCACATTCCTTCCTGCCTTTTTATTGTGGGTTATTTTAATGGCCTTGTATGTCAGGCTGCAATATTTAATCTTTTGGCCGTCATAGGAAGTTTTTGAACTACTTTGTAAAAAAAATATTTCCCTAGATTCTTTTTCCAATAGTACTGGTGATGGAAGGGAGATGGCATTTTTGACAAGCTGTTAAAATGTATTGTAAGAATTGGAAGACAGGATGAAAGAATAAACCAGACATGTATGGACTGGGCTGAAATGATCCCACTTTCATAAAAAGACTTTTTAGTGTATGTAAGTGAATAGGACTACTATAAATCTTATGGTATTTATTCAGTTCTCTACAAACAAAAATTGGAATGGTCCCCTATATATGCTCTTTCACTAATTGGGAAAACAGTTTACACATTTCTTTTAAAAGTAGGCAGCAGATATACTGTATGTAGAGAAACTTTTGTACAAAAAACTGTGAGAAGAGCTGCTCTATGTATACTGCAAGGATTACTTAGCAAGCAGAAGACAGTAAGAAGGCTCTTGATCAGCTATGATAGAAAATCCAGTATTTGTTCTTTTTTAATGTTTTAAATAAAAATCAGTGCTTAGTGTTTTTATTTGCCTAGTAGCAGGCCGTCCCTTTTTTCCGCTATGGATAAAAATTAGACGTCTTAACTCAAATAATTTTGCAGTTGTTGGCAGTTCGTCAGTGGTACTGGTGGAGAAAGAAAGAGCTTTTTGAAGAAATTAATGGGAATTACAACATATCTGGTCTATGTTGCGTTAAATTTTGTGTGGGCAAGTCAAATCCCTGACTTCTGCGCATGTGGGTGAAACATGAGGCAGCAGAGCAAACACAGCTGCTTTTTCTGCCTGAGACTGTGGGATAGATGAAAGAGGCGCTTTCTGTGTGTTACGAACGTTTAAATTTGCTAGATGGAGAGTAGTCCTTAGCAGGTACCGTAGAGAAGAGAAGGCCCTTTAGCAAGGGGAACTGCACACTGACAAATTGGTTAGCCAAGAGGTGACTCCTTTCAGCCCTATGAAGACCTTTCTTTCACTCTTCAGAACAGTTTTCTGCCAAATTTATTTCTATGCCTCTTTAAACTCATTTCTCTCATCTGTGTGTTTCATCTGCTAAATAAAATAATTTCATAGTTGGCTGTATAATGTTCTCAAACGCATGGCAAAGCTGTAATTTAAATAAATGAGGTCAAAGGCATATATCTGAAGGTACAACTTGGCAGGATGTTGGTATAGTGTAGGGGTGGATTTTTTTTTTTGTGGAAAACAAGTAAATGAAGCTTGTAATGAATGAAGGAGTTAAGTGGAGATTCTCTGTGTTCTATAGAAGCAACGTATTTCACTTATTTTTACTTTTTTTTGGCCTGTTTTTTATGTATTTTGATTTAGAGCTCTGCGAGTTAGTTGTCTCAGTGTTTGAGCTTGTAAAGGAAGAGATCCCATTCTTACTTATCTTAGGTTTGTAGAACGGTATCATTTCCCAACACAGGAGCGTTGGTTAACTTACGTTCATAAGGCTATCAAACTCTCAACCTGAGAGAGAGAAAGCTTGAAACCTCAGGATTCTGCTGCTATTTGTTTTAAAAGTTAAACCACATTTAATTTCCTTGTAATTTCTAAGTGTGTTCCAGACACATACAGTGATCTTTACTGGTTTCTGTTTCTGCTCCTTTGAACTTGATGATATCAGATGTAGTCAGGAAAATTCTTTGCAGAAAAATAGATATGTAAATATGTTGAAAAAAATCCATTCTGAAGATACTCAAATTAATGAAAGTTTGTTTAAAAAATGTTTTGTTTTCTGAAAGCCATAGAAAAAATAATAATTGCAAACTGCAGAGGAAAAAGGTGTGGTTTTCCTCAGAGAAATCAGGAAAAATTAGCCTTTTAAGAGAAGTGATTTAGTTCCAAATGCAAAGACCTTGTTATCAGCATGCTGTAATGAAAAACAAAAGTAAAAGTTTACTTATGATGCAAAACACAGCGGAACGACAAACTCTTTTATCATACAATGTGGCTTCTGCTATGGCTCTGGAGAGGAGAGCTTCGTAAAGCTTACCTTTAATGTTTAATCGTTTGACTCATCACATCCTGTATGTAAATAGCTGTTTAATGTGCGGAACTTTTCACAAGCACTTTAAACTGAAAAAGAATAAACCCAGCCCTGCATACAGCCATCGGAGTAAAAGTCTGCTGGCAATCCACTGACTTTCCACAGCTGATGTTTTCTTGCTGTATAAAGTAGGTTGAATTTTGTTGAATTTTCCCCTTTTTCTTTGTGGTGATTTCATTGCAGCTGTTCTAATTTCACTGCCTTGTGGCTTGGGAGGTGACATTAATGTTATGTGGTATCGTGTAAAGCTGTGTGGCAGTGATGTATGACTGTGGCTTTGGAAGGTGTCCGTTGACTTGACTTCTGGATCAGCTTCTAGTGATAGTCCTTCCGTTTGTTGTACTCTCAAAAAACCTGCCTCACAAGGTGGCTGTATTTCCTGCAATCATTATTCACTGTTAACTAGAATAATAAACTTATGTTCTGTGCTGCGTAGGTACGTATATGCGTAACTGTACATATCGGATACTTCATGAAATTACCTGAAGTTAAGAAAATGGGACAAACGTTGATGGCAAATGACTATGTTCATTGCAAATGCACTGAGTTTTTCTCTACCCTGAAACTTTACGAAAAGGGAGGGCAGGGGAAGAATCTAAAAATGTTACAGTCAAGATCACCGTCTCTGCCACAAAGACTACCTCAATGGCAGCATTTCAGTTAGAACCAAGTACTCCCATAGAGACTTAAAAAAAACAAAACTAAAACCCCATAACAAAACAAGAAAAAATCCCAAACCACTCACCCCCTGCCAAAAACCCCAGACAAACAAAACCACTTACCCAGCCTTTTTATAAACGTGTGACTTGGTGACAGGTTTTGTGTTGGTTTTTTTTTTAATTATTTTTTTTAAGGAAGCTCACAATTTCTTTGTCAGGTACTTGTTAACCTACTTTTTAAGACTTTGGTTACCTGACAGTGTCAATTTAAAAAGTCCACTGATGTACGTAATCCTGTTTGTCAGTGGAAGTCTCTTCTCTTGGTGATATAATGCAAATAATACATTTGTCCTGCATAGTGTTTTCAAAGAGAAAGACTTTTTATTTTAAATGATAATCTTAAGCACTGCATGAACTCAAATTCATCTTTTATAAAATGATCAAAAGGCAGGAACTTGTCAGTCTCCTGCACTTGTGGGTTTTTGAACTCTAACAAGTGAGATTTGCAGTTTCCGTGTGCTGTGAGCTGCTGGTGGAGGAGGCTGAATTAAAAACAAAATAAATCCTTCCCCCTGCCACATAAATGCGTATGTTCAAAGGCAGAGAGGATGTACTTGCTAGCGGACAGAAAGTTTTCAAACAAAATGTTAAGATTTTTGTACTAAGAAGATTTGGGAGCTCGTTGGAAGATGCCTTATATGACTCTAGATGGATTATTTGTGTTATCAAAACTGCTTTTATCTTTACAAGTGAATTAGTTTCAATTGATATTCCAATACCAAACCCTGGAAAGTGAAATTATTTGCCATTCTCTGCAGTAACTTTAGTTCTTTTGCTGTAATGTGATGCTGAGATTTAGATGAAAATAAATTTTAATTTGTAATAAGGTAAGCATATGCTTTGAAGTTATTGTAATGAAGTGTCATAAATCATTATGGTTCCAAAGAAATTCAGCCTCACAACTGTCAGTTCGTATGTTAGTAACTTGCATTTGAATAGATTTACAATCATTGCTATTAAAGGAAAAAAAAAATAATCCTCTTTGCCCCTTTAGAATGGCAATGAAACCCCTGCGCTGAGGCTGTTGAGATTTTTTTGTTTGTTTGTTTGTTTTTTTTTTTTTTTTTTTTTTTTGTTCACATGGAAGGATTGGGGATGCTGTCTCCCCTGCAGCAGGTACTCTTACATGGTAGGGTTGTGTTCTTTGGAGTTGTACCGGACATAGCTTGATATCTCACATATAAACTTTGTTTCTTACCTTTTGTTATTTGCCAAGAATAGGCTGATAATTTCTGATCCAGAATGAAACAATACTGGTCTAGTTCACTGTCTTTAAGCAGTTCGCTATCTCTCCAATCTATATTTGCATTCAACCTCCAAGACAGTAATTTAGGGAGCTTCTGCAATCAATGTCTCTTTGTGTGTGCACATTCCAGGTTCCAGGGGTGCGTTTGTGTATTTTTGACTTTGTAAGGAGGGGTGGGTAGGAGCAGAGAGGGAACGGACTTGCCTCTCTCTTGGACAACCTCTCTAGGAGGTGGCATAGAGTTTGAGTGCCTTATAAACTGCACTTTCACAGCCTTCACTTCTAACTACTTTTTAAAAATAGAACTTTACCTCATTTTTAGATGGGTTAATGAAAAGCCCGGTGACATGTTGTTGGCTGCTAATTGTAGCAGAATCTGACTTAAAAGCTGACCAATAGGAAAAAAACCCCACCTGTATGTTCCTGCTGGGTCAGCGTCATTGTCTTTACACTATAATGACCCTTTACAGGAAATTGTCCCCATCACATGTTCCATCACTGAAAGAGGGAGAAAGCCATGCCACAAATGGTGACGTGATACATACGTACTAACCCTTGTGTGCAGAAAGAGCTTTTGCTGCTCTTTACCCATTTAGGTCTTGTGTTGATCCTGATATTGCCAAAATTCTTCCCACGAATGACAAAGCAGTGTAGCTCCTCCCACATTTCTGCTGACATCAGTGAAGAAAGGAAAAATTTGGAAGAGTTTGTCAGTTTAGACCAGGCAAGTGCTTGCTTGGCAGTTGGCAGCAAAGCAAAGAAGAAATTCTGAGTTGTTCTTGTAGCAATGATCAGAAGTTTGCTTGTGGTAGAGCTGGACTGTAAAATTCTGAGAAATATTAGTATATGATGAGGTAGTTTTGCTTGGACTTGAACGGAAGCCGCTTACCAGTACTTTTATACAAGTTGCTAAAAACTGTGCACTTAGCTCTTAAAGCTTAGATGCTGAGGTGTTGAGGTTTTGCCTTTTTTAAAATCTGGAGCGTAACTAGAGTCGTTCAAAAATGACATATGTGTGTGTTTGTGTCTGTGACGTGTGCATATGCATACATGCAAACCACTTTTCCTCTTGCAGCACAAAAGGCTTTAGTTACCCAGGATCTGACAGAATAGCAACTTTCTCAGTGTGAAGACTGCAAGGATTACACTTAAATTGTGTTTTAGGCAATTTTGGTGGAAATAATAGATGTGCATTTGAGTCATAGGGCCCTTTCTGTGTTACGGAGCCCAGTGATGTGTTCACTTTTAAATTTGATCCATTGGCTTCCGAAGAAGCCCTGTATATGGGAAAGGGCTATGACAAGGCAACAGGCTCTTAGCTGTGCGCTAGCACAGCTCCGTGGCCAGCTGTTTTCAGCTGGAGGTCTGCTCACTTGAGAGAGGAATTCAGATGATGTTCCCTCCTTCCTCCCAAAAAGTACTGTTGTTTTATCAGAAAGTATAAGAAATGATCTTTTCTAGAGGCTGCTCTTCCTTTCTGGTAACAAAGACCATTAATGATTAAAGCTGACTTAAAAAGCTTTTGGGTTGAATACTGTTAAACAAGCTGTCTCTGAATGCTCTCAGGTACGCAGGATCATCATAAACCCTAGCTTCTACTGTGAGAAATATACAGAATGGGCTCAAAAAGAATAGCTTCAATGTACCTTGTACAGCTGCTTTTACTGAGCACTCCATGAATATTTGGGAGAAGCTATGGGATTAAGTACTACAGCCAAGTCCAAATAGCTTCCATATCACGCAACAGCAAGAGCGGTACATTTGGAGAACATGGTTTTAAAGCTCTAGCATATGGAAATGTCGATCAACACGAGATAAGATTACTTTGGCTGTCTTTTTCTTCCGTTATGATATCTGTTTCGTAAAGGACATCGTTACGCTGGGGTGTATCACTAATTGTTTTTCACTGTCTGGAAGTCAATTCTTTTGAAAGCTGGTGGATGTTCACGATTTAAGTTGACAAGAAAATTCAATAACAAAAAGTATTAACTGAAAAACAAATGCCAGTGATGGACCAGCAGGTTTTTTCTGGATGGCTGAGCAAGTCTTGTCTAGCATGATTTGGGGAATATTTCTGGAATGGGTTGTGGTTGTGGCTGGGCAGTTGCTGCAGTTTTGAACAACTGTGTACCTGGGGTTCGATGGGCCCCGTATAACCAAATGTAATTCTGAAGTTAGCACTGCTTACAAAAGGGACTTGGACTAGAAAAGCTCCAGAGGTAACTTCCAACCTAATTTTTGTAGTGATTCTACTGTCTCTTGTCCTCTACCATGTTTTGTATTGAGAGCACTGGAGGGACGTTAGATGTGCCTTTTGCAGTGCTTGGGGGCGCAGAGGGAGCAACTGTTTTGCATAGTTGAAAGTCTTGAAAAAGGAAGAAGGTAGTCTCTTTTAAATGCTGCTACGTGTAAACTTTTTTTCAGCTATTTGAAAGAAACTTGATGCACAGTTTTGCTCAAACTGTCTCTCCGTTGCTCTTAAAGAATAGCTTTGTGGGCATGGAGTCCCTTGTCCAAATGGAAGTTCTCATAGCCAGTTTATAGATAACCTCTTTGGATTGGGCTTGACTGTGACCGTATGAAAATGCATGTTGTAAATGGTGTCATTTCCCTGCTTCAAGGTCTGTGCTGGCAATATGCTGGTAGAACAACAGGTCCAATTTTAAGGCTGTCTAAATGTAACTGTAAGGTTGTCATGGGCAGGTCAGAAGAGGGAAGGATGTGCACTTGTCCTACAGCAAGATCTATTACAAACTGAAATGAACACCCCACACCCCCCATCAGTTTCAGGAACACAGGAAAATCCTTGATTCACTAGAGGACCCATGTGAAGGACCCGCGTAAGGACTCTGATCTCAGCCTAGAGAGTGTTGAGTCCTGAGGTAACAGACGTAGTGAAGTATGCGTAGAATAATTTTGCTCAGGTTTGTATATAGATGTCCGGTATCTTGGGGAAAAACAGCATCAAACTTCTCAGGAATGTTCTCGTTGCTGTGGTGTGTCAAATATATATTTTAACCCTTTTAAGCAGTTTCAACTGCTTCTGTACAAGTGGGTCTGAGGCTCTGGTGCTTCTGGAACACATGCTGAGCCATAAGCAGGTAGGGACCCTGTGGGACACAGTGGCGCTTTGCCTGCCCGCAAAGCCACGGTATTCCATCTTGGGAGAAGGTAGCAGAGAAGAATGTTGGTACAAAGACGGTGAAATTGAAAGGCTAGGGGAGAGGGTGGCTTTTGGAGAGCCAGGAAACTTACGGTGTCCAGGGTCTGTAAAATAGGTCACAAATACAGCAGCTTTGCTGCTTCCAGAGAAAGGACATCTGCCAGATGTTTTGTGTTGACCAGTTGTATGATAAAAATTATAAGCTTTGATTTACCTAAAGTTAGTGGCAAAAGAAAACCAAAAAAAAGGCAACAAACCAAACAACACCCTTCTCCCCACAACTGTTAATTTTTTTTGGAAAGTACTGAAAGAAATTAAGTTTTTATCCTTCAGTCCAAAAAAAAAAAAACCTAAATGGAAAAATAATCTGGTTTCTCATAAAAATATTTATTTTAAAATTATTTTTAATAGAAAATGTGTTTTTTCTCTTGGTAATAGCATAACTGGGGGCTGTTCCAGTAAATATTATCTGTGGTCTTTTTTCCTTATGTGGATATGTTTTGTTTCCGGTAGACAGAAAAACAAAATTTGTTCTACAAGTACAAGAGTCTCAAAATCCACGACAAGGACTTACTGATATGGTTCTGGGTATTCAAAGCTAATCTGCATATAAAAATAAAGCACAAAAGTTTAGAAATCATTGGAAAAGACATTACTGCTAACCTGGGGCTTTTCTATATAGTTAACCCTCTAATTTCTTTTTAGGATTTCAGCATGCGTATTTTGCCGTTTCTCCTTATGGCTTTTGTTCAGATTAATTTGGAATTGAGTTGTACGCTGGTTGTAGAGGGTGTGTCTGTATTAAATGTAAACCATTCTGAATTTATGAAGAGGCATTGAGCTTTCGACATAATCCAGGTGTAGTAGGGTTACACTGGTGTATAGCTATTTTAATATATCTGTTTCTGCTCACCACTGAAATTGAGGCATATTTGTTTTATATGTTTGTATTAAGTGTTATTTTCAAATAATAAATCAATTCCCTGTTTTTTCAGTGCAATTCGTTTATGGAAACACATGTATAGATTTAGTGAAGAAAAAGAGCAACATATTTTCTTAGTGTATTGCATGAGGAGCTATATTTGAACTGAAACTAAAAATAAGACTGCTTTGTCCAATTGCACTGTCCTAGTACGAAAAGGAAGCTTTATCTGGGCCTTCACGGATGTAGGATCTGTCTGTTGCCTGGTGTATATCTGTGCAGGTTTCTCTGTTTTGGTTTGCTGTCAGGAAACTGGGATAATAGTGTTAACAAAATCCTTTGTTGTCTTGCTGGGGTATTGTGAGGTTTACTGGATGAAGGTAATTGGTAAGGGACAGTACAATAATACCAGAGAACAGCCTAAGCGTACAAAAGTAAGCAAACTGCTTATATAGTAAGAAATAAGTCGGCTTTTTTTTCCCTCATTTTTATTTATGAAATGTTATTGTCAACTGAGGAAAGGCATTCTATAAAATATTCACGTACATATTTGATTTTTAGAAAGATAATTCCTCTTATTCTGTAAGATTTTTGACCGACAAGTCAATTTCATTTAGGTAAGTAGCTGCGTCTGAAAAAAAAACTCTCAAAAAGTGCATTTTTTTTTAAGGCATCTACCTCTAGTAATCTACTGCTTTGTACCTTTGGAGGCTGGAGAAGAGAGTTAAAAGTTAGAGTTTGCTTCAAGTAATCGAAATTAGTACAAAGGTATGTACAGCATCTACAAAGATTCCTCTTATATTGATGTTAGTTTCCCATTGATTTGCTATTACAGTAGTTCTAGTACTCAATTTTTTTTTTACAAAAAGATACCTTACCATTTTTCCAGTTAGTGTGTCTGTTCTTCATATCTAAAAGGTAAATTTCAAAATACCCTTTGGGCATTCTAGAAATTTTTTCACCGTCTGTTGTTCTTAGCACTTTCTTAATTTCCACCTTTCATTTCTAGATTAGACGTCTCAGTTTTCCTTCTCACTGTTGATAGTTTCTGGTTAGTTGCATTTTATTAACCTAATTTTTTTTGGTATTTGTTCTGTTGAGGATGTCGCTGTGTTTCTATCTTGTCCTGAACTCCCTCTCTGCAGCTGTGTATGCCTCATGTCAGTTGTCCCTGTAGGGATCACTGTGTTTCAGTAGTAGAAAATGATTTTCTCTCTACTTACGGACTTAAGAAAGTGCTTGAAAATGATTAGGAGGAAATTTGCTATATTAGATGTTAAGTTAGGCTTAAATATTCTCAGTTCTAGTTCTGTTTTTTCCCTCGGTCTAATTTCTTTAAGTATGTTCTTGTTGTGCTTAATGTGCAGTAAAACGAAACAAAACAAACCCTTTCCTGTGAAATGCAAACTCCTGTTTATCTCTCATCTCCCTTAGGATTGTTTACCCCTCATCTTCATTTTCATTATTTTGTTTCCCTAATTCTTATGACTCATATTTTCCCTTCAAGCTTTCACCAGAGAATGCGTCTGTACATATTGGTAGCTATTAGTGCTGAGATAATTATATGAATACACAGTAGCATCTTCAGACATGAATGTGAGTTAGTGTTAGCTCAGAGACACGCTGTGTTTTGCAAGAAGGGAGAAGATCTAATTTGCAAAGAGTTTGCACTGAGAAATTTCTGTTTGCCTCGGGGCTGGCTCTAGGCGTAGGCAAAGCAGGTGGTTTCCTGGGGCAGCAACCTTCCGTCGTGGCAGGCTGGCCGCGAGCTTCCTCTCTGCTTTCCATGTGGTGGAGCCCAAGGTGCAGGGCCTAGTAGTGCTCCTGCTGCCCAGGGGAGAGATTATAAAGTAGGGCCTATCATCATGGTGGATGTTCAAGAAGTAGCTGTTGCCATTCCCACTTTCTCAGTTTCCTCAGGAGCGGATCACTCGGGTCTTTGTTTCCTTGCTTTCCCGTCCCCCATCCATAAGGCAATAAAACTCAGTGTTGTGCAGAGTTGATTCAGTGCTTCACGATGTCATGACTATGCTGTTAGTTGGCTTATGTGGGATGCTGTGGCAACCTGAAATTGTTGCTGATGCATTCCTGTTTCCAGGAGTAGGAATGGTCCTGATTATTTTCTCCCCATGAAGCCTTTCCTTACCACTAGAATATGGGCATTGTTTTCCATTGTCAGTTTCTTAGGCAAAACGGGAAGAATTTTGCGGTATTTCTATGGACTTGTATCGTTAACTTACAAAATGGAAAATTGGGCAAGCATATGGGAAGATCAAGATCATTGCTAGGTATTAGAATCTGTGTAACCAACAATCTGTGATTCAGGCTCTTAAGACACTAGTCTTAGAGATGCCAGCTTCATGCATGTGAATTATTTTTCAGTTAAGCACTCTGTTTCACTGGAATTATGTCTATTAAGAACCACAACATTGGTAATGAAAAGCTTCCTCCATTTACTTGGGCACAAGCGACATTAACCTTTGAATGTCAGGCCTTCTGCTCTGTTCTGGAGCTTGCTTTAACATGTTACCCCTTAGGTGACTTTATTTGCTTTGTGGCTTTCAGTCTAGCTAGCTGGATCAGTGCTATTGTGGAAAGGTCAGCAGCAATCTGAAGTGCATTCAGTTTGTGAAAGAATGTAAGGCAAAATTTCCAGTCTGTCTTTTCTATGAGAATCAATCCAGAGCCTGGCACTGCCACTGTGTGTGGTTTTCATCTAACGATTTTTCTGTACAAACAGTAATAGCAAATTTGGCTAAAACATGACACGCCTTTGTGGCTGGTAGGGCAGCTGATGCTTGACAACACAACAGCTGCAGTGCACCAACATACCCTTTAGTAATTAGCACCTTGCTGTTTTTACTGTCAGTGCTATCCTACATAAAAGGCTACAAAATATTGGATGTTATAGAGACATACTGCTTTTGCCGTACGCTGTTTCAGTTGCCAGGAGTACTCGGTTTTGTGTCGTGGGTACACGGGGAAAGTGGCAGCTCGGTCCGAGTGCTAACAGTTTCTGTCAGTTGTTTCTTGGTTAGTATTGGCATTATTGGATATTCATTAATGTGCAACAGATGATAAATGTGGAGGCGGACTGAACCATCCTCTCTCATTAAACGTTTGGAAACAAATGAATTGCAGTTTCAGGTGAGTAGAATTCTTTTTTTTCCCCTCAGTTAACACAATGTAAATAACTGGAGCTCAGTTATATCTGTTTTGCAATTCATGTAAATCTTGAAATGAACTAATGAGGAACATGGAAAAGAGAACTGTATCTTGGACTACACAGGAATCTAATCGATATGAATTCCCCTGAGCTAGATCTGTTTTGTGCTAGGTTCCCATTGATTTTGTAAACATTTTATCGTTAGCCATAATCTCCTTTGAATATAAATCATTCTCTGGTAGTTTCTCCTGTATTTTAATTAATTCTAAAGTGACCAACTTGAGAACTCCTCCTTAATGTTATTACTAAAACAGAGAAATGCTCACTCATTTTCTTCACAGCCATAATCTGACTGGCATATTGAATTCTCAAGAATTGGTGATGCTGAGAAAACCTGAGACGGCCAGAAATTGTCAAAGTTAGAATCTGCAAGAAAATCAGATATCTTGAGGGAAAAGCAACCCCTTTATAGAAAAGTATTTTCTTTATTTTAACTTGTGTGAGTTTTTATTACCGTTGATAACTCCCTGTCCGTCAAAGAAAAACCTAAAGGAGACTGAGATAGTCCTTTTGGGACAGAAGAGTTGGGACGAGGGCACTATGCGCTCATTCTGATTTAAGGGTACAAGGGGCATGAGCTGTCTATTCCCGTTTAAATTGAATTAGTTGAAAAAAATTTTTGGATCTATAACTTGGTTGATTGGTGCAATTTCTTTGATGTATGTCTTGGAAAATGATATTACTTAAAGTTGAAGAGATGATACTGAAATTGTTTTGTTGTGAGACAAAAATAAGTATCCAACAACTAGCGTAAGAGCTAGCACTGTTATTCCTTTTAATATATGTATAGCAGTATAGGAGGTATTTTGGCTCGTAGATAGAAAGACTTGTATTATCTGTTAAACTGTTCGGAGCTACAGGGGATAAACTGAGTTCGGGGCGTCTTAACTCCAGCAGAGTCAGGTGCTATTCGTTGATATTCCTGATCAGGGGTGCATTTAAACCCTAGGGGAATTTTGTTTGAACATTTGTATGTCTTATCGTAGGTCAGTTTTATGTCTTGGGGCATATTAGACTGTTGCTTGGCTGTATCAAGAAAAAAATGCTTTGCTTCTTGAAAAAATAGCGAATAAATTTTTGTCGCAGTTGTTTAACCAAGAGCGGGACTGAACTGCTTTGTAATGATTAGCTGAATTGCAGGAGTAATGTGATGTTATGGTAGGCATATAGACAGGCAATAGCCTCTATATGTATATAAGTGTGTATATATTATTAACTTAACCTGAATCAGTGCGCTTGCGGCGTGCCACTAAAGTTCCAGTGTTTTGGGTTTTGCTAGTTTTATGGTTAGCTTTCCTTAAGAGATGCCATTGCAGTTTTAGGGTAGCTGTAGGATGCCATTGTAGTCTTGGGGGATTTTTCTTACTCATGATGAGATATATCAGTAAGTGTGTTTATATATCACATGGCTTGGGAAGATCTAAAGATAGAGGAGTTATATATGCTTATAACTGCTGGTATTTCTGCAGTGTCTAGGACTTATGTTTTTGGACACAGGCTGTAACTGTGATAGGTGTTATTCAGATGAATGATAAAAATAAGATTCGTTTTCCAGGAGGCTTCATAACCTAGGTATAAGATGAGACACCATGTTTTAAGTAGGAGGAAAAAAATGTGGGAATGTGGCTTAAACATGAAATCCTAGAAAAGCTTCCTCTATGCTTAAGTAAAATCCTGCTATTTTAAGTGAGTAGTTTCCGCTTTAGAATTAATTTTTGTAAACCTGGAGTAATTCTGTTGCCATGCATTGGCTGTAGTGAGGAAAGTAAGGCAGAGGCATCTCTCTCTGAAAAGTAGGAATTTGCAGTAAGTTCTTACTTCAGTGAGAGCTGTCAGCCTCTACAACAGACTTTGGCCCCCAGTGAAGTCATCTGTGATGCCCAGCTTAAGATCAGATCTCGGCAAGGGTTTCCTCTCTGCCCTGCTCCACAGGGCTGTCAATCACTTCAATGCAGAGGTGGCTTATTGCCACCCAAGGGAGAACTGCAGCGCGGCGTACTGTCCCTTGTCAAACACCATCAGGAGTTAACAACAGGAAACCACGGACAGCTGGAAAAATGAAAAAAATGTGGAACTTCTCGGAGCACACCTTTAGCTGAACCATTCGCCAGGGCTTTTAAGCATCGGGGAAAAGGATTATTCCAAGGAGGTTTGGAAGGGAATGATATGCTGCTTAATGCAGAAGAAATCTCAAGTGCAATGTGAGAGAATAAGTGACTGTGCTTGGTGGGTTTTTTTTATTTTTTTGGTTTTTTTTTGAAAAAGTAATGAATTGTCAAAGGTGACTGTTGTGATTTGATTCTAGTTTGGAGTTAACCTTTTGGCACCAAATGAGTGATTATAAGTAAAATAGGAAGAATACGTGATAGCCCTTGAAATTGAAGACAAGCATGATAGAAAGTGGCAAATCAGTCAAGGAAAGTATAGAGAAGGCGTGATTAAATCTTTTATTGAATCTAAATCATGTGAAGTTGGGCTCACAATCCGCTTGTGTAGCACCACATGATAGAACTGACAAAAGTGCTGAGAGCAGGGCTGCTATGTGCTGTGTGGTACCGTGTGTTGGTTCTCCCCCGCTGGCCATTGAGGAAGAAGCAAGAGCTGAAAGCTGTTCCCTGTTAACACCTGTGCTGACTTCTCTGGTATGAGAACTAGCGTTGGTTAGATTTGGGAGGACTTCTCTGCTTCACCCAGCTTCTTGATTTCTCTAGCATTTTTGTGCTCTGGTGTTCAGCTCAGTCGTCTGTATGCCAGTTAGCTTTGTTGCTCATGAGATGGATTGTGATAATTGTGTGCTGATGTGATAGAACATGCATGGATGAAGTACGACTTTAAAAGTTTTAACAGCTTTTTCCTGTGAGTATCTAGCACTGTAGTGCAAGAGAACCACACAACAGAGTCCTCAATATAAGTAGTAAGGCAGGGATTATGCTTGGGTTGCAGCTGTGAAGTATTGAACTGAACATTGCCTGAAGAGTTTAGATGAATTTTGTCTTAAATGCAGTGTTCTGTTCTTATGTTCTTCTGCACTTAGAAGCCAACTCTTTTAATATTTAAAGATCAAGGTTGGCTTGAATGACACGTGAATACTGAGATGTAAGCATGAGGATAAATGTTAGTGTATGATCAAATCATTGTGTTCTTCACAGTTTGTGTTGCGTGTTTCCATTTAATGACTACAGGTGTCTCACACCAAGTTTTACGCGTTTCCCTCCGTCACCTTTTTTACCCCTGTAAAAGAATGAGTGATGTTTAGTCATTAACTCAAAGTCACTTTGTTGTGACGAGAAGCAGTTTTGAAGGATGTTAATAAACTAAATGTGAAGGTTCCAGAAAAATGTTCTAAGCTTTATGTGATTTGCTTATTTATGAAAAGCAGCATTGTCCATAGCTGCATGCATACTCATACATATTTATATACTAGTATATTTTAGATGTTAGCTACATCTGTACCTTTAGGCTGTTTTTTCGTCTGTTGTAATCATGTTGCAATAATTAAAACATCAGAGAAACAAACAAACAAAACCTCATTTTAGTGTAATAGAGCTTATGATGCCTAACAGATAGGAGTAATTAATTTTTGCATGAAAAGCATGCAATGGGAATGCTATCAAAACTGTGCACTAACCAAACTGTATATTGAGGAGGCATTAAGTACTCTTGAACTGCGTGGAACTTACTGATACGGGACACATTTGAGTTTTCTTGTTTGCTCCTTCCCGGCATTTTGTTGTGCTAAGAGGCTGCATTTGTCACATTTGAGCAAAAACTAGTTACTCACCAGCTGCCTTCATTGCATTCTTTACTAAATTCTTATTGACTGCAAATGGTATCTTTCCTTTCAAAAGGTGCCAGTCATGTTTTTTTTAAAATGGCTCATCAGACTTGATGCAAACCCCAGGCTCTCGCTGTGTGAGTGACTTTTTTTTTTATTTGTTTGGACAGGTTAGCTGTGTAGGCTCTCCATCATTTTTTATTTTGTTGATAGGCTTCTTGATCTTAACTGAGATTTCTGAGAACTTTGCTGTATGCTGTGGTTAGCATATATTTTCTCTGAAGCTTAGGCCAGCAGTTTTAGTGGCTGGCCCTGGAACTAGAAGTGAATAGTTAAACATTCTACTTTTAACTGTGCTTGCCTTACTGTCTCTAGGTGGGTGTGATGTGAGAGCTGAAGAGCTATTTACAAGTGGTTTAAGCAGAATACAAGTACTTTCCCAAGCCTTTTATCATTATTTTTTCCATTGTCTGTGCATTGACATTGTTTTTCTAATGTCTTATTTTCCGAAGTTACTGAAAAGGCTTCCTAGTCTCTCCACGGGCTCCTTAAATTCCACTTCCAGTGGAACCAGGGCTCAGTGTGGTCCAACAAAAGCGGCAGCTGATTGCCGGGGCCCAGCATTGTTGTGTTGCCGCAGTTCCCTACATGCTGGATCCCAAGAACGCGTCTCCCAGGGTACCTGGAGTTGACTTCACAAAGCGGTAATGATACAGTGACTTGCTGATTGCCATAGGGAAAGGAGCAGTGCTTGCAGCCAACGGATAAAAAAAAATAAATCTTGTCTGTGCGATTAGCAAAGCACACAAAAAAGTGCAGTACGTGCAGAATAAGTGGTACGTTTTCACAAAAGAAAACTATACTTAAGAGTATAATTGGTAATTGGCGACTGCTGATGTCTTTTTTTTTTTTTTCCCCTGAAAGAATTAAGCAAACACTCCATGAGTTATTTGACATGATTAAAAAACCCCAGCATGGTTCTTTTGAGTCAGTAAGACGGACTTGAATCAAGTTATCTAAGATTTATTATCACACTTCAAATGACAGTAATGTGCACGTATGTGGTGACAGCCTGGGTCAATGAATGTTGGTTTAATTGAACTTAGAAGTCACGTGAGATACTGTATTTAAGGTCAGCAAGTGGGATTGTCGTGTGAATGCAATATATAGTAAGAAACTATTGTTAAAATCATAACAGGGCTTCTCTACCGACAGTTTCCTGATGTGGCAGTTGGAATGAAGTCATTCTCAGTTTTGTTACGTGTTTCTATCTCTCCTCATCAGTGCGTTATTCTAGTGTTTTGAAACATGTGAGTCTGGATTTTTAAAAGAAGTCTACAAAAGTGGTTTTTGTTTTTTTTCAGGATCCTCAGCTAAACAATCCTCTCTGGTTTTTTTTCTCCAGAGGATGAGAGGGCTCACAGCCCTCTTAGGACCAAACTTTTTGTACCCAGTAAATGCTGTGGTATAGTTAAATAAGAATATGCTATATGAGGAGGAGAAAATAGTTGAGTTTTTCTTGTGTACAGATAGTGCACTGGTTACAGCAAGTGATGGAGATGAGCGCAGCATACAGCAAATGTACAATTCTCATGGTAGAGACCAGCTGTCAGTCCTTTTCCCTTGCCTTGGTAAGTGCCTTGACCACTGGCCTTACAAGGGAAATTTCACTCTCTCCTGATGAATCTTTTTATGAGCAAACATAAAACAGTTTGAACTTCACCTGCAGACGAGTTTGCTCTGATTGTTGGGATGGTGGCCAGGGAAATGGCAGTGTGAATCCTCTGAAGTGGAGGAGTGACCTGGACGCTCAATTGTGTCTCAACGCATTTCATGGTTGGGCTGTTGCACAAAGGGAAGAGCTGCTTCTTTCTCCTCTGTCTTTTGAGGGGGGGGGGAACAAAAAATATACAAAAGGAAGGTTGTCGCCTTTTGAGAGAGAGGGAGGGAAGATCAATCCCTAAAGACACTTCAGCTCTTAATCTTCAGTTTAAATCCTTAAATTCTCATGACTTTAATGGGTGTTTTAAGTGCTTAAGTAGGAATTAGGAGCCTGTTCACTTTGGACCATTGTGCCTACGTTCTTGGGAAAATGTGAGGGAGGTAAATGTCGAATGGAGTGAGGCCTCTAAGCCTGGAGGAGAGGTGGGATTCGAGCTAAACCCTTGCCATTACTTTTTTCTTTTTTTTTTTGGTCAACTAGCATGGGCATCTTCCTGCTGAGCAGGCTTACTGATGTGAAACCCACGCTGTGAATTGCCCTTCTCTTATACACGGACCCTGGGTATCTACCTCAGGGTTAGAGATTTTGGTGTAGGAACCAGACACCTGTACATCTTAGGGACCTAGTAATAGTTATGTGGGATTTGTGACCTCTCAAATAGCAGTTTGGACCCAAGCATTTATTATATGTACCTCTATGTTACTTGTCTAGATAATTTTAATATTTGGAAAGACTGTGTGCATATGAGATGAGTTGTTCTTATTAATAGCCTATGTAGTAAACACAATTATTTAAAGATAGCCCAGTGTAGTACTCATTTTGGCCAACTCAGCACAAAGAACAAAATGTGGGCACTTAGGAAAGCGAGTAAGTGTCTGTATCTTTAAAGATGGGGAAACTGGAGCAAGCTGGAGCAAGCCAAGCCTTTTCTGAGGTATGTTTACTGAACAGGTCACTCAATCCAGCAAAAAGATTGCATTAACATACATATCAATAAATATATTCAATAGCTGTGACTCACGTGCTCGTGTTACGAGCTGATGCACAGACAGTTTTCTCCATGAGAGATGAATGTAACTTGAGAATAGTCCTAGTTTGAGGCCTTAAATTAGGTGCACAATGTAAGATCCTGACATTCTAGAAGTTCAGCATGATTTCTTGTAGAACTTAGTGTACCATTTGGATCAATTTTAAGGATGGGTGGCAGGCCTCCAGATTATATTTGAGTGATGTATGACTTAGATGAATGAGTGGTGACCAGTTGAAAGATTGTTCGCGTGCTTACCAGTTTAATGTAGTAACATCCTTGAAAAACCTTGTAACCTGCCATCTTTACTGATATTAGTGAAAAAAGAAGGTAACAGAAATAAGTACATCAAGAACAGGTACTTTCTGTGTGCAAAAGTTAAGGAAATGCCCCGTGCAATACTTGACTACCGTCCTTAATTTTTGGACTTAATTGTTCATAAAAAGTGAAGCCCCACCCAGAAAAAAAAACCCAAACAAAACAAACAAAAAAAAAAACCAAAAAAAACCCCAACCCCAAAACCAGAATCCCAAAACAGTGACAGAAAACTAGAAATTTGTATCTATGGGTGTCCTGGCATTTCCTTTATGAAAAGGTGATATTTTCATTACCTGCATTGATAGCATGAATGTGGGTTCTAATTGGTGGTATTAGGAGCAGCAGACAACAGAAGTAGAAACTTCATGTTGAAACAGAAGACACTGGTGTTACGTGGTGTTACGTTAGACAGAAAGAATTTTAATTTCAGTAGACTTCTATAACATTCAGCTGTTTTATGGCTCATGCTTCATTTACTGTCCTCATTAAAGGCTGAGTAGCTTTATATCCTAACTTGAAAAAAATTTCCAAAAGTAAAATTGAAAATTGCTTGGCTCAGAGTGTTTATAAGCTTGGTTGTTTGAGTTCTTTTATTCCCTTTGAGAACAGAATACTCTTTTCTTAATGCCAAATTTCAAGAGCTGGATTTAAAAGTGCTATTCTTTACCACCTGCAGAGATCCGAGGTGTTTTAGAAGTCCTTCCAGTTTTTTGTGGATCGTATGAAATTGAATATTGGAGACAATTTCACAGCACAGAGTTCGTGTCTCTATCATGTTTTACACATTACAACAACGTCTTAGCAGAATCCACACCAGTACCTAAGATTTCTGTACCTGTTCTCACAAATTAGCACCTACTCCACTGCTTATGTGGCCTCACCTCCATAATGAGATCTGAGATTTGTGAAAATGCCAGTAGATGTTCCACCCACACATCAAATAGCTCTTGCTGTTGAAGTCAGGTCCTGAGGAACTGCGTACAGTTCCTCATGATTTCTTGTAATCAATACCTCAAAAGGCTATTCGCCGAACTTCTTCATGGGTATTTTAAAGAGAGATTATTAATCAATCTCACTTGTCATTTCCTTCCTATATTTTTGTGTCTCCACTTACACTTTTACAGGAAAAGCCAGTGCTGAAAGATAGGAAACTGGTCTGAGAGATCAGTATAGTACATTTTGCTTGCTCAGCAATGGATTAGCTTAACAAAAGCAATTCCTGACAGATATTTGCCTAACCTTGTCTTAAAAAACCTCTAGAGGTAGAAACTCTACAGCTTCCACTTAGAAATCTGTTCCAGTCCTTCGGTGCTCTTACCATTAGAAGACCTTTTCTAATACCTAATCTATGCTGCAGTCGCAATCCTAATTTAATAGAATACTTCAAAAAAAAAAAAAAAAAGAAAAGGGTCTTGAGAGTCAATGTTATATCTGAGGGTCCAATGAGTCAGTATCACACTGTTGCAAAATTTGGCAAGCTCCATCGTGAAAGAAGTGCAAAATGTAATAAATCTTTATGCTCCCCTCAGCATTGCAATGCATCACTTAGAGCATTTCCTCCAGATCCGGACACTACACGTCAGATTTGGATTTACTGGAAGAAGTCCAGGGAATAAGCAGATGTTAGGCTAACATGATCTTCATTGAAAGAGCTGGTAGCATTAGGCTGTTGATGAGGAGGACACATTGTAACAATCTTCAAATGCATAAAAGGCTGCTGCAAAAAAGTATGAAATAGTCCTTTTAAGCCTTGTCTTTGGTGCAGGGTTTTTTGTTTGTTTGTTTTTTCCTGCAAAACGGTTATCTCATTTGTTGCTCCCACCCAGTATCAGTGTAGTTTATTATTTCTCTGTAGGTGTATAACCTCGCCCTTTTTGAATTACATTCTTTTTTTAATGAGTTGTTTCTCCAATTTGTCAAGACAGCTTTGAATTCTTATGTCCACCAACATCCTTGTAATTCCTGCCAGGCTAGCATTGTTGGCAAATTTTGTCTGTATACCCTTTATTTCATCATCCGGGTGAAAGCACTGAATAATATGAGAGTCAGGACAAACCCTGTGGAAACGGTGCTTAATAATATTGAGCTTGATTAATAAAACAAATATGAGCTTCACATGCAGTTCAGAAGTTCTTTTAGAACACAATGTATGTCACAAGAAATCCTTAGAGGCTTAGCTGATCTGTCAGTGTCTTGAAATAACTTCGTGGACTTCAGTGACAAATGAAAGAGGAAAAGGGCTAAAATGTCCTGCATACCGTCATGGATAAAGTAATGTCCATACTAGGGGTTCCGGATACTGTACATTCTCACCTCAAAATATTTTTTTTTTTGTATTGATTGTGTAAATGCTCCAGGTGATCGCTACGTCCTTTGGGAGTTATGAAGGTGGATGCTCAGTCGACGTAACTGAATTGTTGCTTCAGCGTCTGACTCCTGTGTCCCAGTTCAGCCAGTTAAATCAGCCTTGGGTTAGCTTTTAACCTTATGAAGAGTCCCACTGAGTTAGCTGGTTGAATACATGGTGAAGTGCTTCACCGGTCTGTACCTTTGCACTTTATGAGTGTTAAACACTTTGAAGATATTTCTGTTAAATGAAGGTATTATCATCGAAATTTTAAGCTTTGTGGGATCATGATTTTCTGAACTTCTGACATGAGAAAACTCTTTTGTACATGGAACTCTAAATAGCTTGCAACTCCTACTAGCTGCTGAAGCTCGTACTATAAAACCTCCTTTTGTAGTGGTGCAGAGAAAACTGGAGCTATTTTTATACTATGAAGAAGCTGTATCTTAATTTACTTCCCTTGTGCTCTTTCAGTCATTGTTGAACATCACATTTGTCCCTAGCGTTGTCACTTGTTAGCTTAAACAAGTTCACACCTGTGGGCAGTTTGGAATTGAAAGCATTGTGTCTGAGAGGAATTAAAGCAGATTAATTATAGATACTGGTGGAGATGGCTAGAGATCCTATGCGTATTGAGGCCTGCCTGGACTGCTGGTTGTGGCCATCAGTCTTGGAGGGAGTCCTTACGGTGGCTGGTTTGTATTTGGAGCTTCCCTGCACTGCATTGTTAAAATAAAATAAAAAAACCCCAATCTTACATGTTCTATATAAGCAAGTGCTATGTATTGTAGATGCCATGCACTTTTAATACTGTGTGAGGCAGATAGCACAGTTGCAACTTAAACCGAAGTTCAGATAACAAATACTCTCAGAGTTGGGCTACATGTGAAAAAAATAATCTTTTCTCAGAATGCTTAAAAAGCAGTAGATTTAAGTATAGTTTTTTGCAGCAAGTCAGTGTTTACCATCTTGTGTGGTTTAAGCTTTTTCCATTTATAAATTAAATGAAAAATTCAAAGCATTGATGAATGCTTGATTCAAGAATTGCATACTAAAATCTGCTTCAAAGAACACATTTGATTTAATTCTAGTTTTTCGACACAGTGATAAGAGAATCAGTCAACACTTTAATTGTATATATTAATCATCTCTCATGTATGGTACCTGTTAACAGCAAGTGTCTAATAGTATGTAAAATTGTGGTTTTAAAGTATGTTGAAGACCAACGGCAAAAAAAGAGCAGGAAATATTGTACCCATTATAAATGAACGTTGTTCCTGAATGCATGGTTAGCATAAATTATTGTTTCACCTTTTGAAAACACACAAACAAAAGCCCCCTATGAAATAAGTGGAAGGTGGGGATCACTAATAATATTTAATCTCTTGGGTTCCAATGTGTCTTTGTTATTAATGGCATCAGCCTGCACAGTGATTCCAGGCAAGGTTTTAAAGTTAGGTAAAAGAGGAGAAAAAGAAAAAAAGAAGCTTAATAATGTTAGCATGACAATAAGTGAGTCTGCTAGAAACACAAAAGTTGAATGTCAGTCAGTGACATTCATAAATTGCAAGTTAAAAGCACTGGAAGCTTCTCTGGTATCAGAAAAAGAAAGTAATTGGTGTCTGCCATTGTCAGCAGTATTATTTATCTCCAGTATTTTCCCTTTTGTTGCTTGAGATGATCTGTGTAATTTCTTTCTCCCTTAGCCTTGAGAATGGAGAATAGAAGGAAAGCCAGAAAAGCAAGGGAAGGGATGCTTTCTTAGAGTGATGTGTTTCAACCTGCTCCCCTCCTCTCCTGCCGGTGGTGGTGTATAATAATGTAATAATGTAAGTCTTCTAAAAATGAGAGTTGAGATAGAATGCACTCAAAAATAATGCATTATATAAAGTTAGTCTTCAGAATAACATGAGTTTTGAATTGTATTTTCTCAAAAGTTGACTTATTTGCTACATGCAATCTGCTGTAGAAAAGAGCTGAGCTAGGGCCTGTGCACTGTTGGTCGGTTTGACATCAAAAGCTCTTATTTCTGGTATTTTTAGGTTTTGGATTGCGCAAAAAAATATTCTTACATGCACAGAGATCTATGGCTGATGCTTTCCTTGTTGTTCTCCTTCCTCTGTCCCTTGACAGTTCGATTGGGTTAGGCTATTTCTGGATATAATGTTTCTAAATTGCAGAAGGAAGTCTTGGTACCAGCTTACGTTTTGCAATTTAAGCTGTGTTTGCAGCAGGAAGCGAGGCACGTGCTCCCTCCTGGCGGGTTTTTTTAAGGACTGTTAGCCCCATTGCCTTGGCTAGAAACTGGTTTTGACCATTTCATTGTGGCCCATTTTTGCTCTGTTTTTGAAACTGAAACGGCATCTAGTATTACTGACTTGATTCCAAGAGGTATTGGGCTGCCCTACAGTTGTGCCATTCCAAATGAAATTAGATACGGGAATGGGGAATGGTTGGTATACGCTTAAAGCATGCATTCTGCTGTGCTGTATCATCACAGCTGGGCTTAGTGTGGATGTCGATGGGGAAAGAAAGAAAGTTGATAGGGGCCTGGTTCTGGACTTCAGTGACTCTGAAGTTACTTATCTTGTTTGAAAATTACTTTTCTGTTGCACCTTTGCAAAATTATGTTATTTCTCAGGATTATTTGGTTCTCAGGATAACGCTGTAGCCCAGGTGCTGTTGTGGTTGCCATGG
The DNA here is from genome assembly GCA_013396915.1 of Stercorarius parasiticus. NCBI lineage: Eukaryota > Metazoa > Chordata > Aves > Charadriiformes > Stercorariidae > Stercorarius > Stercorarius parasiticus. The sequence goes on from VWZL01002081.1 coordinate 761,293, forward strand.
CAGTTTGCTAGCAAGCAACCTCTTAAATATGTTACTACTGGCAAAGAAATGATGTCTTTTTGATCACTTGGACAGATGCTCATTTTATAGAGTATTATACGTTGAATGGTTGATTTTTAGGATAAAATGTCCTTTTTCTGTAAGGTCATTACTTTTGAATAAATAAGTTTCTGAGTTAGCTTTGCATTTTGTTAATTCGACAAATGTGTAAAGCTCCTATCCCTTCTCCCCCGGTCTTCCTCCTTTTTAGAAGCTGTTTTGATAACTGGCATGAAACTGTGATGGAGCCAAGCTGGCTTCGCTTAGATAATCTCACTGGAAAAAGAGTTTTCTGACACGTGATTTGCTTGTTGAGAATACCTGCTTTAATTTTGTTTGCAATCTGTCCTTTTTCCCTTGTTAAGTTGTGGGATGTAAAGCAGAAGAACAGCCTGTGCAGGCACGCTGGCGTGTGTGTGTGGGGAGGGTGGGTAGGAGGACGAGTGAGCTACTTGCTGTTTAGTAACTGAGTGGTTTTTTTCCTTTTTATGTTCTGAGCTGCCTGAAAAAAAAGTTGTTTTTTTTTTTTTTTTTTTAAAAAAAAAGGTGTTCAGAGGGGAATTTTGGTTAGTATTGTGTCTTAATAAGCAAAGAAAAAGGTGTGGGGATTTCTTTTGAAAATGAAGATATTGGTATTCTTCACACCTAAGCATTCGAGGTAATGGAATTAAAAGGAAAGGACTTAAGGCTAAACCGTACCTTTCAGCACTTGTCTGAACAAGAACTGCTGCTCAAACTGAATAGCTAAAGATTATCACAGAAGGTGGTGTGGCCCAGGAACCTCTCTCTCCTTGAGACCTTGTTCCTGTGTTGCAGGGTTTTGCGAAGCAGCAGGGAAGCGGTGACACGCCTGCAGCAAATTGTGAGGGTTGTGCTGGCTCATATCTGGAAAGCCAGGGAAGTGGGATATTGTCTCTGCGCGTTCTCCACGTTGGTAGTCCACCTGCTCTGGGTGGGAAGGTGTTGGCATCTACTGCAAGAGTGGATTTATTATGACATACAGCATAAGCTGAAGTCACAGTCAAGCCCTTAAGCAAGGTTTGATTTGGCTGCTCACAATTTTTTATGAAGGCTGTAGTGAAACTTACTCAGAAGGTTATTCTAATCCTGTTCCGCAATATGAAAAGAAAAATGTAATTTAAAACAAATGACTTGCCAGACATTGGATGCTTAGTGAGCTTGTGCTGGTCCCTAGTGCAGAGGGTCATCGAGTCAAACATTGTGGCTGAATTTTTTAAGTGCTTGGATAATTTTATGACCAATAGTAGCATTTGTAGCTACGAAAGGTAAGATAAAGATCATCAGCTCTCATGCTTGAAGGCATAAGGTAATCACTGCAGTGTTGCAGGAGGGATATTTCCCCGCCGAGCAGCATTACATAGTTGGTTATGTGCATTATGAGGTGTGTTCTTTCCTTCGATCTAAACCATTAGCCAAAGAGGTGACACTTGATGGGTGAACAGGTTACTAAGACAAATCTCATATTAGCCATAGAGGGGATATATGTTTCTATGTGAAGGGGTTTTGTTGCACTGTATGATCCAAGCTGTTGCTTACAGGAGTGTTAATTCACTAAAAATCATGTAAAGGCGAGGGCTTCCCATTTTGGGCTCAGTAACTCTTCAGTTGCTGCGAGATGCTTATCGTTACTATATACGTGTGTATGAATGATTGTTTTTTGCTTAGTTGGTGCTCTCCCCTGCCTTGCTCCCACTTGAAGCCGGCTTCAGACCACAGTCTGCAGGTGTGTGCTTTTTGATCTCACAGTAGTTGGCAGGTAGACGCTTGGGCTCAAGAGTAAGAGCTGGATGCTGACTCTCTGTGCAGTCAGTGCCAGGGCTGTCAGGCACTGCTGGGTCCTGTCCGAGGTCTTCTCTGCCCTGATGGATTAGACCTAGCTTCCACACGGCTATTTAATATTTCTTCATTATGTCCCTAGTTTAGAGCGAGCCAAAAGAGAAAGCTAAGCATAGTAAGCATATATATAATAAAATATTTTTTTTATATATATTTTCTTTTTTTTCTCGGTCTTTGTTTAACTAGACCGAAAGGGCCACGGTTTTCTTGCTTCTTTTCATGGTTATTTTCCCATGCTCATTATCACCTCAGAAACCCTTTTGTGGACACATTTGCAGGTTTTGTTTTGGGAACAGGTGATCAGGAATCTCCACACTATTTCATGTGAGACCTGACTAGTCCTCCTCTGAGTTGACTGAAAATGTCTTACACATCCCAGAAGTTCATTAGACCTTTTTGCAGCTGCAGCACATTGGTACTTCGTAATCATTCTATCGACCAGCTTTATTTTCCTCCATTTCTTACAATTGGTGAACCTCCAGTTTAAAACAGAAATCCTTGTCATTAGTCGGTCTCGTCATGGTGTTGCACTTTTTGCTTTTAAATTTCATCCCATTCAGTTTTCTAGCTCACAAGGTCATCTCATTCTTCCGGTGTGACGATCTTGTCCTCTTCCGTGCTGGTAACTGTCATCTTTCCACTTCTTAACGTAGTCCTTGAACTAAGGTTGCTATTGAATATATTAAGCAGGATCAATCTTACTAAGAAAACACATTATATCTTCTCAGGTGATCTACTAGTAATGAGAATATATTTTATTTTTTCCCACTTCAATTCTACCTCCACACTCTCAATTACTGCCTATTCCAAAGTCTGCAGTGTCAAAATCACATGAATATGCATTTTTTACTTCCCTTTTCTTGGAACGTGGGTCCTGTGTTAAGTATTCTCCAGTGTTATTTTTGCTTGGATGGTTAGATGCTTGGATTTTGCTTGGATGATCTGGGATGCAAAAAGAACAAAGTTTTCAAGTAAAGGGTTATGAAACTAACTGGTATAAATAGTAAAACTGTAGTTCCCATTGGTTTACGGCTTTCATTAAAAAACTTGCTACTGAATTTGTATTTTCGTCTTCTGGTTCTTTCAGTATGCTGGAAACGTGCCTGTCTGGGTCATCATTCTTATGAGAAACTGGGACACTGGCCCAGGTTTGAGGCTACGCAGAGTTAGTTTCTCTAAAAGAGAAAAAGAGAATCCATAACTAGTCGTTCTCTTTATTTTCCTCATTCTCTGCTGCTCTTTCTCGTCCTTGTAAGTTTTTTTGCTTACTGTTAGTATCTTCTTTGAAGTGCATTGCGTAGTTGCTGTGTTTCTCTCACATTCCGAATGGTTTCTCTATATTCTTGAGCTCAATGCGGTCCAATCAGTTGTGTTAACTTTTCTAGTAAATCAGAGTTGGCCCTGTTAAATCCCAAACCTTCTTTGTAGACTTATCTTTATGTATCCTGTTATATATCAATTAAGTCATGAAAAGACGAGTCAGGACACAATCGTTTGACACATTTGTTTCTTTAGCCAACTTTTCCATAGGATTATTGCTGCTTTTAAATTCTTCACCCCTAATGTTGTCCCCAGTGAGGCTCAGCTGTGATTAAAGGTAAAGAACGAGCCTGAAGAATTCACGTTGTGGGTTAAAAAATTGCAAACTACCACCAAAAAAACCCACTAAAAAATGAAGATGTTTTCGGTCTGTTTTGTCTTTTGATTTACCCTCAGTCAATAGGGTTTGATGACAGGATTACTCCCAGCTTCATATACATTGTATAGTTTTCCGCTCTTAGTTTCTGGAGATTGATAAATATCTGAAGTTATATCTTTTAATAAGGTGGTTTATTTGATTTAGAACTGTCTTCATTTTAGTTTCAGACTTATAACTGTAGTTAATCAAATTCTGTTGCACCTTAATTCACTTTGAAATAGTTTTTAGTAATGAGATTATGAATTTTTAAAATTTGGCCATTCAGAAGAACCTCTGTTTGACCTACCTGTAGTTTTAAAGGAAAACATTATCTGGAGAGTGAACATATTTCTTACTACTAAAGCACATAATTAAAAATGAGATAACAAGTGAAGTGAGAACAAATGGTATACAGACTTATTTTCTGCACTGTTATAAGCAGAAAAAAATTTATAGTGGGGTCTTTCTGTATAATTATCGTATCCACAGTCAAATTATTTCACTTGTTGCCACAGTTCTTTCACTTTTGTGGAAGGCCATGGCTAGTCAGAGTGTAACAACTCTATGGCTATGCTGTGTCATTGTTTCTGTTTCCTATTGTAAATCATGCCAAACCCCACTGAAATCACAGTTTGAACATTAAATGTAAATTGCTGTAATAGACGTACGGCAAAAGGGAAGAAACCCATTGGTTCTTACTAACCTTTAAGATTAAGGGCCTGGCTAAGAGAGCTCATTCCCAGAACCAGAACAGCGCTCTCACGTGGGGCAGGCATTGAATGCTGGTGATTCAACATATTGTTTCATTCAAGATCCATTTTACCCACTATTTTGGAAGTTTTCCATGTAAATTCTGGCCCAGACTTTCCTGAATGAGTTTGTGAAATCCGACAACTTCGTAGGCATATGTGCAAAGGCTTTTTATATGTAAATTTGCCACATTCTTTCTGCTTAAATTGTATTTTGAAGATTGAGTTAGTGACAAACTCTAGATCTTAAAAACATATTTCTAAATTTAATATATAAGGAAGTAATTGTTCAAGAGAAAGACCTGGTCACAGAAATTGCTCAGGTGTCCTGGATTTGGCCTACTTAGGGGAGTTTAAACCTTCAGATTTTATGCATTAGATTTATAGTATGTTCATATCCGTAGATTGGACTAGAAATAGATGAACGTAGGGGCAAGATTACTTTTGAAGACAGGCTCAGGTTGAAGGAAAGAAAGGAAGAATTCAAAATTCATAAAAGATTGTCTTTAAGAGAAATCATTGCCACAATTAGTAAGCACCACTAATGTAGCAAGCAACGTAATGCCCAGGATGGAGGGACCAGAGAGACTAGAATGTTGGGGGAGCCAGTGGGCTCAAAAAAAGAAAAGAAAACGTCTGCTCTTGGGAGAGGAATAATAATTAAACGGTGCCCCACATAATACGTGCTTTTAAAAGGTTATAATTTAGTGTCATGTGAAGGCCGAACTCCCAGTCCTTCTAGGAATGGTGGTTACAAATTTTTTTGAGTATCTGAATTACTTTTGTTTACTTGTATAAAGCCCATTGTGACTCGCTAGATTTGCATAGGCATTAATATTGCTGAAATAGGTATTTGAACACGTATCTGAAGTTATTACACAAAGTTATTCTACAGAATCGGTAGCGTTTCAGCTGTTTATAGAGTAATTAACAAGTATTAAAATGTATGGAAATGTATGGAAATGGGCTGCAGAACTGCAAATGTTTGGGGAGTGTTGTAAAACAAAAACAAAAATTCCCAAGAGACTAAACTCAGCACCCCAAACAGGAAGACTTTTTGAAATTGCCTCTATTTATGCTTCTCCAAACTGTGGCTGGGATGGTCTCCTGGTGGGAGAAACCCTTGTTGAAGCCTCTCCACATCCTCTTCTGTGTGTCGTGCTTGTTTCCTTGCAAGGCTGAAAGACGTTATTTCAGAAATGTTACACTCCCCAAAAAGCAGTTTATTTCTATTACTGAGCTCTGCTTTCTTAATTTGTTTTAAAGTCATAGATAACTTCTGGTAAGCTAAAACTGTGTTTTTGACATGTGACCCATTTACTAAAAATAAAAATAAGTCGTCTAGCCTTGCTAAATACCTCCCCAAACCCCAGTAAATAATTTCTAGCATTGGTCGTCTTTGCTCTTTTCGATTTGTAAGAGATTAATTCGGATTCTGTGAACTCTGTGTTCCTGAAAAGCTGCCTATTCTGCGTTCTGTGTACAGACAGTCCATATTTGTCCCCTGCTTGTTCTTGTACCAAATTTATCTGCTTCCATTCCTTAGGGAGGGACTCCAGGTTGTGCCTGTGGTCTTTGGAAAGCTTTCTAAAATATTTAGGAGTCTGAAAATGACTGACAATCTCTCTGTTCCTAACAGTAGAAACCTGGGATATCAGGTTGGTAAGAAATAAATATTATACTTTTTCAACGTGTCTGTACACTTTCTTTCAGTGTGTCTGTATGCTTTTTTTTGATGGGTACTTTTGGCATAACTAGCTAGTAAGGAGAAATAGGTCTAGTATAATGATAATTGCATACTTACCACAGCTATAATAACACACGCTATACTATACTGTGAACCTTACAACCCCTGAAATAAGCTATGGAAATATACATTTGGAGAAATAAAGCAAGATATTGCTATTGCCTTGCAGTAAGTGTCACTGTAATACGTCAATAGTAGGATTTATTTTCTTTAAAAAAAGAAGCCTGAAGGGAATCCAAGAGAGGAACCTGCATTTGAAACATATATGGCTATCATCTCAAAAATTCGAGAATTTGTAGCTGTGAAGAGAAAAATCTGCCACCTCCCGCCATCTGCCTTTGACCCTGGAGAAGAAGCGATAATGGCAGTGAGGGAATGTGAAGCACTGGACAATTCAACAATGTTGAATCTTTTAGTCTTCACCTCTCTCTTCTATAAAATGAGTGTTTTGTTTTTCTTTCAGAGCTATAAGAGGAAAATGGCATCTGAACGCTGAGGCAAATATACTTTACCAAAGTTCATTGCATGTGAAATAGTGTCACGGCGTAAAAACCACTTCTTAATGAGCTTTCAGAAGTTGTCACTTCCTCTGAGAGACTGGAGGTGATGTATCTCTCTGAGCTCCAGGTTTGAGACGTAGGGGTTATGAAAGACTGATTTTAAAACCACTTCTCCAAGCCGTGATGATAGGCTGGGCTATTGTGATAAATCGGGGAAACTTACTGAACTGATTTCTGAAGTGACTATATGATCATGTGTAGGTTGCCTGTTTTTTCTCTTAAATTTGGACGGAGTTAGCCTGACTTTCTCCTGAATTGTGTGAGATGCCACGTTGACTTGGGCTATTCCTGGTGGTTTGTTTTCAAAGGAAGCGGATGGTCTTGCAACCTCCTGCCATCGTGACCCCAGTGCCCTTCAGTGCTGGGAAAATAAGGATGTGGCTGATGGAGGTGAAGAATGAGAAAAGGCAGATACGGCCATGTTCCTCCTCTCTTGAACAGAACATCACAGCCAACTTCTGCTGGTGAAGCCCGCTGAGTTGGGACTTAGCCTGTCACCACGTGTCTGGTAGCCTAGGCACCCCGTGAAATCTGTATCTAGGAGGGCCTTTCCTGTGTGAATCACAGAAGTCTTTTGCATAAAAACTTTTGTTACAATTTGCAAGGCTGAAATGTATTGAAGTGGAGTATGATCTTGTGTCTGTGCATTGCGGTGACCAACTCAGGAAGCAATGGCAGTTAAATCGACAGCTCTCTTATTTACTGTGGGAATGGGGCTGTTGACTCCTGTGGCTTTGTTACGACACTGTTGTCTTACGTTCCCTTGTTTTTTGCTGTTTGGGGCAAACAGTAGGCCCCTAAGCAGAGAACCAAATAATCTTTGAATTGTGTAATTTTTCTCTCTAACAATGCAATGAGATGATTTTATGTTTAATAGTATAACTAAGATGTCAAAGCCCAGACTGTGGACACCAGGACTTTCATTTTTCTGTATAATACGCTGTAGAGGATAGTTGTCCAGGTACAATGCCAGGCTGACATCTACAGTTGGATAGTCCAGGTCCAACTGGATGGAAGATGCCAAGCTGGAGAGCCCGTCTCTTTCTGAAGGAGATCATAGCTTTGGTCTGCAGCCATCTGTGTGGCCTTGCCGCGGCAGGCTTGATTTCTTTGCCTCCTGCTCTTCTTTTTACCTGCACAGACAAAACAGCTTACAATGATCTCTGCTGGAATTAATAGAATTCTATCTGTCCAAAAGTACTTTTGAGTTCAGACATGTATCTTCGGTGGTTTGTGGCTAATTCAGAAGTCTAGTGGTCAGAGAGGTTGTTGTTTTAAGCCATAATGTATGTTTCTTCATATTGTACGTAAGCTTGCAACAATAGCTATTGTCAAACCAATTCCTTCATGCTTTCAAGACATTTGGGCCTTTTGGGTTGGTTGTAACACATCAACTAGCAGTATTTATTTATACGAATGCTAGATAAAATGGCATGTTAAAGTAAGATTGATAAATTGCAACACTGCACAAATATAAACTAGTGAGATTTGTACTCAAAAATAGAAACAGTTTTCCCATCAGAGAAAACAGCAAGAAAACTAAAAAAAAATAATAAAAGAATGGGGACTGGTGATTGAGAGATGCTTTGAGTAGAGGAAGAATTTATTTTTTTCAAGGTAGTAATAAGTTGGCTATACCTAAGGGAAATTTGGTAAGGAATATGATTCACTTTGGTCACCTCGGAAACAAGCTGTTCATCTGTAAGGAGATATTTGAATTATTATTCAAATATTTTATTATTATTATATCAACAACATGGCTAATCAGATGTTTTAATGCGTCATACTGCATCAAAGTAATTTACTGACATAGAACCAAATACGGATTTTAGCATATGGGTAATAATACCCTGGATGTGCTTTTAGTATTTACTAGCCAAGTCTTAAAAGCTCCCTGTGACTGAATGAAGATGGATGCTTTTGAATTTTTATCTACTTTTTGTTAGCGCTTATCTTTTGTTACTGACTCCTGAACAAATTGCAGTATGTGATGTCCCTTTAATTATATGCCTGTGCTTAGGATGCCCAGATGGAGACTTCAGGGTTTTAAAGTGTGAAAGGATGCCATTGTTTAAGATGAACACAGCATGCACAGGGACCATAGCTCCTCCTGCATCTGCCTGGGGGAACTGAGGACTGGTTTAATTCACATATATATATGAATATGTGTGTGTATACACCAATTTCTTAAATAGTACAGATGCCATCTATTTACTTTTTTATCAGCTGAAGATCTGGCGTGCAGACATTCTGGTACACCTCATGAGCTGGGTCTTGTCCTTGAGCCAAAGAGAACATCCTCTACCCATCATCCTTGGGATGGTGTGTCTTCCTTGTGTTTTAAGTAATAGCCAATTTATGGGGGATTTATCAGAGCCCAAGAATCTAGTACCTAGTTGGAAAACGGCAAGAAGATTTGTATAACCTAGAATCAGTGCAAATTCTATGCTATGTAATTGTATTTATAAGAAATCTGTATGGGTCTTCCTTTGGTTAGGAGGTCTTTATGCCACTGTGCAAACCTCAAAATAATTTAACCACAGTGATTTTACTATTCCCGTGTAATTTTTTTCCCTTCGTATTTTCTCTAAAACTGTTCTAACACAATCTGGTTCTGGGGTAATTTTCCAAGGTCAAAGCAGCATATGATTTTAGCCTTCCAAAATCTTTGTGAAGATATAGAAGCAGAGTTCAGAGCATGTGACGCATTGAGGCAAATGGCACATGCAGTTAGACAATTTAAAATTAATAAATAGAAAGCTATTCAGAAAGGACTGTAAAAATGATGAAGGGGTTGTAGGAACTGATTTATGAGGCAAGACCAGAAGTTAGATAGGTATAGCTTGGTTGAAGGGGTAGAAGGAACATAACTGTTCTGAAATATGTGCAAGAACAGTCAAAGAGCAGCTTTTTGTGAATTCAGGATTGTGGACTAGACAAAAGAAGTGTTTTAGGGCTGCCGAGGTAACGAGAAGGTAGAACTAAAGAATGAAGTTGTTAAGATTTCTGAAAAACTGGACAGTAAATAGAAACTGATTGCTGAGGAGAAATTTCTGTATGTTCATCTTTGTTAGACCATAGGATCGATCAGTCTATTGTGTCGATACATTATTTCGCTTATTTATATTTGGGTTTGTGAAAGTTCTACAGCAGGACAAGAAGCTGTTCTTTATTGGAAGAAGGTGGACGACTTGAAAAAAAAAAAATCTTTTTTTTCTTGAATGTCAATGTTTTGTGAGAAAGCAGCATGTGCTCGGCGTACAAATCTTGTTATTGTACATTAGTAATTTTTCCTTGACAGTTATTATACCCAGAATACAGATGCAGTCTAGATACAGTAGTCACACCTTTCCTTTGATTTAATAGAATGTCAAGTGAATTGCCTCAAAAAGGCTGGCGGTTGTGTTAAATGATGGTTTTATGACTCAATAGGGTTTCAGTACATCACTCACCTTAATGAAAAACAATGCCTAACTAATTAAACAGCATCTATCAGCTGTTAAAGTTACAGTTATTAGCATCATTCTTACTGGACTTAAGTAGAGTGGAAACCTGACAAATTTTGATTTTTGCCTTTGCATCTTAAATGGGTCTCCGGTTCTTCATTCTTCAGTACTTAAGAGATACGAAACATGGTGATATAGTTACTTAGATTACTTTTTCACAGGTTAAAGGGAATAAAATTCTTAGTTTAAAATGATAAGTAAATGGAGTGGGTTGACCCTGGCTAGCCACCAGGTGCCCACCAAGCTGCTCTATCACTTCCCCACCTCAACAAGACAGGGGAGAAAATACAATGAAAAGCTCATGGGTCGAGATAAGGACAGGGACGTAACTTACCAGTTTCCATCGTGGGCACAACAGACTCGACCTGAGGAAATAAATTTAATTTATTACCAATCGAATTGGAGTAGGGTAATGAGAAATAAGAACAAATCTAAAAAGCACGATCATGACATACCTTCTGAAATAGTTCTCTTTCTACACTTTCTCAGGAGACGGAGCCATTCTAATTATGGTTTTGAGGGGGAAAAACACCCTTGGATCATGATGTAAGGGCTTTGACTGTTGTGGAAATGGAATGGTTTTTGTTTGTCTCATTTCAGTTATGCAGCCATTTTTGCATTCTTATTTTACAGCCCGTCCCTTTGCTCCCTGACGCTTTTCACGTATGTACTGCTTGGACTTGTTATCCTAACATAGAGACTCTTCCCTCTCTAGCTGTTTCATACCTTTTTTTTTTTTTTGGTCTTTTCCCAAACATTAAGGAAATTTCTCTCTTTCTGTTAACATTGTTATTCTCAACCTGTTTTGAGATGCTCCCTCTGCTTTCCATCAAAGGGCACATGTTAAGGATGGAAATAGACAATGTGGCTTCTCCCTTCACTCCTCTTTACACCAATCCTAGAAATGCTGTTATTCTTATGAGTAAAGAGGAGGTTTTCATGGTCTTTGTCTTTGGCTTCGTGGAGGTGGTTGTGTGCTGCTCTGTGAGGATGTGTCTGTGTTAGAAGTTGTGTCCTCTACTCCTGTCTTTCTGCTCAGTTTTTGCTAGATGCTGGTGAATTAACTAGCTGTCAGCCTGTTTACCCTGTTACTGAGAGCTCATTGCAAGTATAGCTTCTCCTGTAGACCAGTTGGTGAGAGCCATGTTTTGGTGGCCATTATCCTACGAATAGCAGGTAGACAAGATAGCAATTTAGGAAAGCAAAGGATACCCCGGATAGGGACATGTGAGCAGAGCACAGGTTAGTGGAACAGTGTACTTTAGTCCAGGAATTTACTAAGGTAAGAAGTGTGGGGTTCGGATTTTTTTTTTTTTTAACACCTTTTGTCTGGGCTTCAGGGGTCATGTAGTAATCTGCAGCAGCCAGGCCTGTTGGGGGCCCAAGTCCCACCAGTGCCTGCTAGCTCTCTTCTCCGTTCTTGGCAGGTACAAATTGGTATTCTCTATTATACGCTGGTATAGACATGTTGATTTTCACTGATGCAGGCTTTGTATTCTCAGAATTTTTTTTTCAGTAACAAAAATGAGAAACTTGTGTTATGAAAACAAATCTCGAAATCACTTCAAAGTAGGGTCTTTATAATCTCATGAATTCTATGTAGGGTACCTTTACTTTGACATCACCTTTCATGTTTGTAGACTTCTCTAGCAATGGTGGTATGTTTTCATAAAGCAGATAGTGTCCTGTCTGGCTGTGTGATGTGGGTGACTTCATGCTGTGTGTTACAATGTGACTACGTTACACTGCTGTTAATAAAAAAAGAACAATAGCTTGAAATGTATGTGGAGGGAAGAGAGAGTATTGGAAACTGTTGGAGATGAGGATTCTTTTGTGCTGATTTTTGATATGGACTATCTTTCTACAGCTTGTCTAGTTCTGCTGTCTTTGTTTTTTTTTAACAGTTTATTTGCAACTAATGTAGAATGACCAGTGAAATCAGGCTAGAATTTTGCTTCTTAATAGAGGTGGTGAAAATGCATTTTACATATTTACAGAAGTCTGCATCCTCATGTTGACAGTGGAAGCTCACATTGTTTTCATAATTGTTCTCTCCAGGGAAAAAAGCATGAAGCTTTCACCAACAGCAATCTAAGAGTGACTATTTTGCTTTTAAATCAAGCTTAATCTAGCTTAAAAAACTGAGACAGAGCACAGCATTTGAAGCGAGTAATGCTGGTTCAGCTCTCCTGTTCCTCCTTCTTGTTCAGTGTGAGATCTTTGTTACAGATTCACCTCCCTCTGCAGTGTGCAAATATGTGTATACACACACACACGTGTGCATGTACACTCACTGTTCAGTAGGCTGGTTCAAAGCCCATTGAACTCATAGTGTCTTTCACTTCCACAAGGTTTACTTCAACCTGCTGTGTGCTTCTGCCACTGCCCTCTTGGACAGTCCTGTATTTCACAGATAATTTTGCTGGGTTTTGAGAGAACTGCTTATAGTCGGTAAAAGTTTGTCTTGGTCCTGTTAGAATTGGGATTTATTGCTGATAACGTGCTCTGAAATGTACATAATGGTGCTGGTAATAAAATAGTAATTTAATATCATGAATAACACTGTAATGCTGCCTTTGTTCCTGACCTCCACTCCCAAAGGTCAGGGTGCTGTGCACTGCAAATTAAAGTCCTGCTTCTGGAATAGGCTCTTTTTCAGGAGGGCATGGGCCCATTCAAGACCTTGCATTAAAACATCATCCAAATGACAGACGCGCTCACAGTTCTCTTTCATGGCTGGGGAAGGTTGGGCCAGCATTTCTCCGCTCCGTCCTTTCTTTGTGCTCTGACCACTGGTCTTGGTGGAGCTTGAGGGGATCTGTGTGAATGAATTCCTCGGTAGCTGATACTGATAAAGCAAATGTGAGGCAAGACATCATTGACTCACTGTGGTGATAGAGGATGTAGTCATTTGGATGCAGAGTTACTAGAAACAAAATGGTAAGGACTTGAGCGTCCCAGTTTCATCTTTTTTAACTGCAGCTAAGCTTTGACTATGTTATCAAAGAGGAAAGCATTACATCACTAGTTCAATTTCATAGCCACAAGCAAAGCAGTTAAAATTAACTTTCATACTAAGTGTTGCGGCAGGAATTAGGGTTGCAGGTAAAGAATATTTTTTTATGATCATCTGTTGGATTCCCCCCACCCCCTTTTACGGTTCCTCACCTCAGGTTATGCGAAAGGAATGCAGTATTGTTGCAATCTCCAAATCAGAAATGCCTCCTTCACTAACTAGTGCTATAAATCACAGTTGATTACCACGTTTGCTTGGATGAGAAATGCATCTTGCACTTTTCAGTTATGTCAATTAAGGTTATGTTTATAGGGAAAAATATTTATAATACCTAAAATTAAGGGTTTTTCTTCTGCTGATGTTTGCTTATTTATTTATTTTCACATTATAAATTAAATTAAATTTAAAAAGACACAAGCAATAAGACTAGAGTGTGTAGCAAGGATGTAGAGCAAAGAAAAGTGTTTAGCATGGCTTAGAGGGAAACTAGAAAGGAATTGTTTCTCAATGATCTATATTTTTCTTACCTGAATAAGATATTTGGCTCTAACCCTCTGTGCAACCTGATTAACAGGGTGTAGTCTGGACCCATGAAAATAAAATCAGTAAATCCTCTAGCATGTCAAACCACCTGGTTTGGCTCGTGTGGCATTGAAGAGGTATAATTGCCAGTTTAGCAATGGTGATGAGTCTGCCACGTTAAGTTCAATGGTTTCCACAGGGATTTTTCAGCAGAGTTGGACAGAGGAACAGAGCTCAGAGGGTCGTGATTAGGGGCACAGAGTCTAGTTGGAGGTCAGTGACGAGTGGTGTTCCCCAGGGGTCAGTACTGGGTCCAGTGCTCTTCAATGTATTCATCAATGACCTGGATGAGGGCATAGAGTGCACCCTCAGCAAGTTTGCCGATGACACAAAACTGGGGGGCGTGGCTGACGCACCGGAAGGCTGTACCACCATACAGAGAGACCTAGACAGGCTGGAGAGTGGGGCGGAGAGGAACCTTGTGAAGTTCAATAAGGCCAAGTGTAGGGTGCTGCACCTGGGGAGGAATAACCCCATGCACCAGGACAGGTTGGGGGTTGACCTGCTGGAGAGCAGCTCGGTGGGAAGAGACCTGGGAGTCCTGGTGGACAACAGCGTGACCATGAGCCAACTATGTGCCCTGGTGGCCAAGAAGGCCAATGGCATCCTGGGGTGCATCAAGAAGAGTGTGGC
>VWZL01002081.1:775761-861063 GCA_013396915.1 Stercorarius parasiticus
CTGGCACAGGCTGCCCAGAGAGGTGGTGGAGTCTCCGTCTCTGGAGACATTCAAGACCCGCCTGGATGCGTTCCTGTGCCACCTGCTCTGGGTGACCCTGCTCTGGCAGGGGGGTTGGACTAGATGATCTCCAGAGGTCTCTTCCAACCCTATGATTCTATGATGTGATGGAACCAGATGAATAATAAATGACTGAAAAGATGTTAAGAGAGAACATTTAGGAAAATGCAAATAGGGTTGTGAAGGCCATAAATTGAGAAGTAGAGCACAGCGAGTGTTTACCAACATGGGACAATATTTTTCCATTACCTGTGTGCTGCTTTTGCTGTGCACAAATGGTCATTGAGAGAACAAATTACTTTAGTGTGAAAATGGTGGAGTATTAGTTTTGTATGATTTTTTGCTACTAACATATCACATCTCATTTATTATCACAGTATATATTAAAAGTCATTATAAAATGCAAGACCAGTAGTTTTCCAGGGACTATGGGTTTTTTAGACATGTTAGAGACTCCACCCCCAAATCCCCCCACCCTACAGTTTTCATCAGCATTTAATTTTTCAGAGAGATACAGCGTCCTTCAAAATGCCACAGTAAAAGGTTGCCGTGGGCACAGGGATTCTAGATCAATTATATGGGTAGCCTTGTACAATTTATCATTTGAAGATAGCATCTGTGTGGATTTGAAAGAGTAAGCCAGTCAATATTGCAGGACATAGATAGAAGGAGACAAACTGGATAGAGTATTAGGAATAAAAATAGAACAGCGAAGCAAAAATTGCGGACAATGGTATAAGACAACTGCTGATGGAACCAGGTATTTAATGTAATTGCTCTTGGTATAGCGGCATGAAGAAAGAATTATTCAGTTTGATATAGTAATCCATTGCTCACCCTTAGCCATTAGTAAAATCAGATAGAAGGGATTGAAAGGGTAAGGTATTAGCTGAAAGAAAATGGATATAATTATTTCAATATATCATATTGCTTGGCTAATGTAGGCGAATAGAAGATTAGAGAACAACAGTGCTCCCCTCACTTTTTCCCTTCCCCTCTTCCTTTCCATATAAACATCCACTGGTATCTCTAAGAACGTTTGGAAAGATTAAGAAATAATGATAAATAAGGAGGTGAATCTATTACAGAAATCTGAAATTCCTTTTCCAGCAGCGGTATTTATTTCATCAGTGCTTACTGAGATCCAATAGGAGTTTCTTTCATAAGTGAAATCAAAGCCAAAGCAAGCAGGGCTTTGGGAGTACCTTTGTGTAATCAGCAAGGTAGAGGCAGTCTTTCTAGGGAACAGAGCTATTTTTTAAGAATGAGGTGATTATATTGCTTTGTTTTCTAATGGACTGTAATACATTTGGGAACAGTAGTAGCATAACCTTTTATTTGACGTAGACTTATGTAATGGTTACTCTTACAGCCAAGCGTGAAGTAGTTAGATTTACAATGAAATCTCGTGCATTAAGAGCCTTTGAAGAAGAGAAATGTGTGAAAGAGTGGTACTAAATACTAAGGGAGAGTAGTCCAGTTAGATTTACTATCTATAACTCTTCCTTCTCTCATCCCTGTAGTAATTTGTTGAGGTTTCTGTCATGGATTCTAGCCAGGGGAAAGCGATTAACTCCCTCTGTGTCCCAGATAGGCAAATTGTATTGCACTGATGAGCACCGTTTAGGTAAGGGAGTAGACTTCAAAGATATTCACATTTTTTGTTGATCTGTATGGATTCAATGGAGGAACATGGTGGAGATCAGACCCTTGTCATCATACTCAGGGTTTTAGCAAGGGAGTAATGGAGAACAGTGTCAAATTGCTGATCCCAAACTTTAAAGCTCACAGTTGCTCAGAGATGTGCTGTGCTCAGAGGCTGTTACGGTATAGCTCAGACTTTATGGTTTGGTTTACCAAATCATCATTGGTGGCAAGAATTTGTCCCACATACGCCTTGTGATGAACCTTGTTTTTTCACCATCTTCCCCTCAACAGCTAGGAGATTCCCAAAACGTCATCTACTTAGGGAAAGATATATAGGATGCCTAGGGAGGAACCTGATCGTTTTTTCAGAGTCTGTTGCCTGCTGCAGGATGGAAAGAGCCAGTGGCTTTTCATGTTTTGTGTACTGTTTCGTTTCTGATGAACTGTCAAACATGATTACTGAAGTTAAGCAGTATTTTCTTCATTGGGTTACATGTCTCTATACCCATGCAGGCATTTATTACATTTCCAAGGATGAACCCTGTGTACCCCAATGTTTCGCTTATCACATCTGTAGGAATTTTTATTTATTCCAGAATTAGCATTTGGAATGAAGCTTCAAGAACACTTCTATTCTGAGAAGGGTAACACGTACAAATATGATTTCCTAACTTTGAGTAAGTGTGGGTGGTGGATGAAAGAATTTGTGTGAACTACTGAAGGTACCACCTCTAAGAAAACAATAATAATAAGGAACAACAGACAGTTTTTGAGCTGTTTTTCAGACAAAACTAGTATGAAAGAACAAGCTAATGCCATCATGGGAGTTACAGCCACATGGACTTATCTCTAATTCCACATTTTTATAAGAGAAGATTTCAAAGTGCATCATATTTGAATTGCATCCTTTTTCTGGGTTTATCTTTTATCTTCCTCTGAATTTAACTCTTACCCTTACCTCTTGCAGTGTCCTTGGCAATATTGTCAAGAATATTGCTCTGGCTACAGACAGAGGTAGCACAGATGCCTGCTGGTTCATTAGACAGTCTTGTTCTCGAGGGATACAGCGGTAGTTCTGTAACCCGTGAAATGCCCTGTGTACTCTCAACCAAAGAGTGGACAATTTCTCCTGTTGTAGGCTTGCTCCTGCAAAGTTCTGAGACTCAACAATTCCTGCAGTGCCAGTACCAGGTTATTTGAGATTAACTCCATTTTAGTTGAAGTGGTCTCATTATAATCAGGAGCAGTCACAACTTACTCTTCACTCTTCAGAGGGCTTAATACAGCTCAAGAGGACATAAAAGCGTTCTCTGCTTTTTTCTGATAGAGACCAGATAATCTCCCTGAAATACAGAATTCTTGCTTGAAGTGGCTGCTGGTATTCCTGAGTATGTTAAAGTACCTGGGGCTGAGGAAGAACCTCTCTGCCATAATATCTATGAGGCAACGTAATGAATGTTCTTCAGAATCCACGAATCCCTTATATAGCAGAGTGTCCTCAAAGACACCGATCTGCTTTGATTGAGTCCAAGAGGCCAGAGAGTAGGTGGGGAACAGAGGCGGTGGCACCGACTTAGGTAAAAGCTCTGAATCCTGCTGGCCAGACAGACTCCGAATCAGTGAATTAGCTTGCTCGTTACATGGCCTCTCATTAGCCGTTTAGTGGAAGAGCAAATTAAGCAGCATCTTTAAAGAACAGTCTTTACACCCACTCAGGCACACGGCTTAGTAGCCCGTTCTGCTGCCGTGCATTCTAAAGACAAATATCAGCATATTTTCAAAGAATAATTAGAAAGAAAAAATTAAAAGGCTTGAATAATCCCGGATAAAGCAATCTGGATTTCAGTTAAGTTCTAAACATCATAGCGGCTGCTATTATACAAGAAGAATCTTGACTTGTTTTTGCTAGTTGCTTTGGCGTGTTTGAGCAAATGACTGAGCTGCTGCCGTTAACCAAAACCTGTTCCCCCAAATGTTTCATTCTGCTTTTTGTGATTATTTTTAATCTATGTTCTCTAAGCTGCATTATCATATGTGAATTCTGGCTGCGTATTTTTTAAAATAACTTATTTGCAACTGTCAGAGATACCTTATGAATAAGTTATAAACAATCCCTAAGAGCTATAGCTGCAAACATTTAAAAAAGAAGTAATATTTATAAGTCTGTGAACATTTTCTATTAATGTATTTATCAAATGAATGCAGTCATTCACTTAGGGTTAAGAAAACAGCTCCTCTCTGTTATAAACAACACCACATCACTTGTGTTTTCTCTAATACTAACACGTCAGTGGCAGCTTTCTAACTGATTTAAACGATCTTTTATGAAAAGTTCAATTTAAATAAACTGGTTTTATCCTAAGAGATCTCAAGGCTCTTGAGGACCATTCCCCAAACCAACCACAGGCATTTAATAATGCATCGTAAATTGCCAGCGTAATGATGGAAAGCACAAGGGAGAGTGGAACTGCAAATTTTTAGTTTTTCGTAGAGACGAGCAGAATTTAGTAGAACAATAAAAGGAAAATCTCACTTAGAGGGACGGTGGATAGTCTGGACAGCAAGCTTTGAAGAGTCTGGTGCTGTCTTTCAGGATAGGATTGTCATGTTTTGAGGAATGATGAGCAAAATGACTGCAGCTGAAATATCCTGGCCCCAAAGAGTTGGTCAGATTATTGGAGAGGTTATGAAAAGCTTTCTTTAAAATTTTTTTTAATTTTTTAAGGCAAAAATAAAAGTAATGTAAGGACACTAATGATTTGTGTATTATTGTAGGGATGTAGAAGAGGAGCTCATCGTGTGCCTAGGGTTTTAGGAAGCAATAGCGTTCCTGTATGGCTGCTGGGCGGACTGTTTACCCATGTAGCTGAGAAATTGGTAGCAAAGGGGTGCTGATGTTGTGATCTTTGTTTGAGGGTGACCAGTTTCTCTATGGAGAACGACTGGTAAAAGAATTTAAGCCTAACAGTATTGAAATAAAGA
Organism: Stercorarius parasiticus; assembly: GCA_013396915.1. NCBI lineage: Eukaryota > Metazoa > Chordata > Aves > Charadriiformes > Stercorariidae > Stercorarius > Stercorarius parasiticus. Next base: position 780,451 of record VWZL01002081.1, read on the forward strand.
GAAGGAAGGTAACTTCACTTGAATTTTTATTTTTGTCCTTCTCAGGAATGTTACATTAGTTCAGGGCGGGTCTGCACTGGAAAGCATGACTGTTTAAGTGTGATTTGCATGTGAGTGTGTGCTTTTAAATATTTATTTGTTTGTTTAACCTGATAGTTATACAGTTGTCATCGCTAGAGGGGCAGTTAAATTGATAGAATGCATATTTGGAATATTGATACTTTTGTCCTGATCGTAAAGTAGGTATATCAATGGAAAGCACTTTTACACTGTGCCCAGAGGAAAAGGCTGAACCATTTTAATGATGCTCTAAAAGTCAAAGCGATAGTACTTCTGATGTTATTATATTGATAGTTATTTTATCGCTTATGGATTCCCAGGTGATGCTACACCAGCCCTAATTTATGGAGGCAGTTTTAGCTAGTTAGTTACTTAATGACATTAGGGTAATGTTTCTCAGCCTTATGGAAAGGGAAATTTTCCTTTGGCTTACCTGCTTTTGTTTTGGGTTGTTTCCCACCCTCTGCCTGGGCAGCAGCTCCGTCCCTCAAAGTCAGAGGAATGGCGAGTCACCTGCGTTTGCACTGCTGCCCTGCCTTGGAGGAGATTAAGGAGCCCAAGTTGCTAAACAGTTTTAAGGTTAGCCTAAACATTTGCAGCCAATAATTAGTCTTTTCTCACTTGGGCAACTGGGGGAAGCTAAGCTGCTGCCAGCTCACAGGGAACTGCTGACTGCTGCTGTCTAATGCTTTCTGGCTCCCTGAAGGTTGTATTGCACAATTTGAGAAACCCACCCTGTGTGAGAGGTAAAAACCAGGTGTGGGGTATGTTGGATACATGCGAAAGAAGACAGGCAGTGGAAGGGGAAAAAAAAGGGAAGGAGAGCTGAAGTCAAGTAAGTCTGGCAGTGGAAAGGAGATAAGAGCAGGACAGGACAGAATCAGGGAGAATCTGGAGAACAAAAAGTAAGTGTAATGAACAAGGAGCTGTTAAGTCAGTGGAGTGAAACCAGCATATATTAATTTTTGCATAAGCATAGGGTGACTGAAATTTTAGGACCTCTCTTATGCTGCACCACTGTTATGCTCCACTGTTTGGAAACTATATGATTCTGTCAGTTTGTGAACATATTTTAAAACTTAATATTATTTAAATAACAACACAGGGTGATTTTACAGTTTTTTAAAAATCCAGCTTATTTAGACCAGGGTTTAATACGGTACAAGTCAAGGCATAGTATTAACTTGAATTAAAAGAGGGGAGGGGAATTTGCCCCCCCATTAATAATGTTTTCCAGTTGAGAGTCATGAATTAGAGATGAGAGCTTTCTGCAAAGCTCTTACATTTTTTCCACCGTCTTTGCTTCTCTGTCTTTGCTTCCTTACAGAGTGCTTGAAAATTAGAATTTACTTTGGGAAAATGTTCTCCCCAACCAGAAAGTGAGTAATCGGGAGAGAGTTGGAAATGGAAGAACTGATTCTGATACTTAGCAGATTTCCAATGGCATCATCTGCTGGTGCTCTGGAACACTTCAGTTTGTTTCATTTTGTTTTGATTTGAGTGTTACTGTCTTCCAGTAGTTAAACTATGAAGCCCCAAACAACAGGTGATAATACTGCCAATGTCCAGATGGATTATTATTAAATGCATGCAACCAGTGCTCTGCAGAGGCAGAGAGTACTTTGTTTCAAAAAAATTCACTCCTGATTATTGCAGGACTAGCAGTTTAAAAAACAGTAGGTCCATTTCACCTTTTGGGTGATTGGCCAAAACTCCCATTGCCATAAACAGGAACTGTGCCCTCTTTACACTAAAGATTAATTTGGTTTGATGTGACTTGTTGGAGGAGACAAAGAGTAAAAGGATGCTCTAGTTGTGATTTGGTGTCTCGTTGTCATATTTAAATATTTTAAGTATTTAGCAATAGGATTCCAAGTCAGGCATGAAAAGAGTTAAGTGATTTGTAAAGTACATTTGCAGATGAGAAGACCTCTTTCACTGGCTGTAGGTTGAACACCATTTGTATCGTCTTCCCATCCCATCTTGTTTTGCTTGGTTGGTTGATATGAGACGATGAGTTCCTGCTGTGCAGCAAAAAGCAGGTAGCTCCACTGAGGTACTTTTCTTGTGTTTTGTCCCAAGTGTGCTCACAACATGGCACAAATAATAAAAGATAATATATGTGTATTTCCATGTAAGTTCACAAACACTGTTTAGAGCTGTGAGGAGTAATGGTGATAACTGATTAGCTGTAGGGTAGGCGAGTACTGCAGTAAAAAGAGCTCTGTATGGGCAATGAACCCTATTTCGCTGACTTAAGGAAACACTTGAACCCCGTAGAATAGCACTCGCCTATCAAACCAACCCACCCTGTAACGGAATGGTCCTTACTGAAAATCTGAAGCCCCAGTGTCTTTGTTGTTGCAAAGAGCTAGCTTATATAGATGGAAGCTGGTGATATGTGAATGATCATTATGCTGTGTCAAGTCTCATTTTAAAGACCATAAGTATACCTTTTTAAAAGAAAAACAAACTACTTCACCCGTCTAGAGAGAAACATAAATCACGTATTTTTATCACCTCAAAAGACCACTAGAAGATGAGCTCTAATATTTCAAACGCGACAAGCAATCTATACACATGAATCACAATTTGAGTTCCATTACAACTGAGCTGATATATACCACTATGTGCTTTATGGATTTTACTCTAACAATATTAAGTAAAAACCCAAAGCTTTTTGTGATGAATACCTAACCTTTTACAAGGGTTTGTAGAGTTGTGGTCCAGAACAACAGCTTTAGCGTTGCCCTACAGGCTTTAATAAGAAAACACTATTACCAGTTTTGACCTCTCAATATTATTTTTTGTAAAGGAAACGCTTGTATTAGTAGAAGGCTAATACTGCAAAGGTAAAAGAAAATGGGAAATACTGAAAGGGTTTATGGAAAACGCACCAAGAAAGATTGAGAAGAGAGTTAAATAAATGAGCAAAGTTTGGAGATCTTTTGTTCTTTCTGCCTCCTTTGTTAGGCCCAGTCTTTTTCTTCCTGGACTCAAGGACTTCTGCAGCAACCCAGTGTCAGTTGTTCTCAAATCCTCTATTCGTAGTCAAGTCATCACTTGAAGTCCTTAGTCTCCTTTTGAGAAATTCTCCCATGGTGATATTTTCATAAGGTTAATTTTCAGGTGAATTGGTTGCTGTTTTGACATTCTTGCTTTCTTTTCAGACATCTTTTCGTTCCTTTCCTCTTTATGCTAGAAAATTATTAGATATGCAAGAACAAAACTCCTGAAAGCAATGCTCCAAAAGCCTATTAAAAAGAGGCTGCAAGCAGAACAGTGTGAACGCACGTCAACACCTGAGTGTTTCCCAAGTGGCTGTAGCACTCAGTGGTGTGATAACAAGACATGTGGGAGGATTTTTCTTGGCTTTTATCTTCTGTATATTGATGCCCCTGACTTTTTAAAATTCATTTCATCAAGTGTCACTGCAACAGAAACAACGGAAATGCAAGAACGAGAGAGTTCAAGGTGTTTGCAGTGGTATACAAAGTCTTTTGCCTCCAGGCCATCATTTCTAATTCAGCACAAGTTGGCAGCAGTCAGAAATCACTGCCAGCTGACAGCTGTTTGGTGGCCAACACGAAGTGATTTAGCTAGTAGCTCCTACTGGACAGATGTCTGTAGTATAGAATGTGTTGAGTATAGCTGGCATGTGTTTCATTTTCAGAGACTGGAAAATGTGGCTGTATCTCAACCGCAGCTACTTTGGTTTGTGAAGGTTAAACAGGATACCTGAATTTAGGCAACCAAGAACTCAGAACGTGCACAATTAAACCCTCCCCCGCCCCACCTTCTAGGGTTAAATCCTGATGTTATGGTGCTAACCCCTTGTAGCACTTCCATTGCATCTCCGTAAGCACCCGTGTGGTGAGGGAGAAGGGAGACTGTAGGTGGCTGTGCAGAGGGGTGTGGTAGGAGACCACACTGTGGGGTGACCAACTCATCTGTATCCCACTGGCTGAGCAAGTTCTTCAGCTCTGTTGTCAATTAATACTTATTCTTCAGCGTGAGCAATCAATAACAAGGAGAAAGTAATAGCGGGAAAAAAATGAATCTGATTCATCTTTCTTTGTGTGGACATATGTAACACTAGAATTAATCTTTTGAAAACCATGAATTACTTTATGTAAAATCTGTGCTACTAAGCGGAAAATCTATCCTGCTGAGAAAAAAAAATAAAGAGAATTCTTCAGTATAATATCTGGTTTTGTGGGGAAGGAAGGAGGAAGATTTTACAGTTTACAATATCACAGAGCTTTGGGATATTTAAACAGGCAAGGAAATGATAGGTTTGATTCACTATTGTGAAAACAGTTTTGAATTTTGGATTTGAAGCAGCAGTAGAGATTGCTCAAGCAAACAGAGATATGGGGTCAAGTTTCTACTTGCTCCTTAGCAATCTTTTTTTTTTCCATTGGCATGACGTAAAGCAGGCTTAAAATGGGCTTATATGACTGGCTCAATCATCTGCTTGTGTGGGATGCGGAAGTGGCGCAGAGCACTATTCAGTAACTCCTGCGGCACAAGTGGTTTTCAAGGACAGGGCATTGTCACAGCACTTGGATGAATCTGGAGGGCTGGAATACTCCCTGATCAACTCAGCGGTTAAATCTGCTACATTGGCCTGACAAACGTTGCCATGTCATATCTGTCCAAGCACTGCATCTGATACCACGCTGTACAGAGTTACCATGCCTTCGTGCTTTAGTTTACCAGCGAGACAGAGTTAGGATTTTCAGCGTTGCATACTTCTGACGCTATTTTATGTTTGAAGACTCTGCATCAGTTCTTGTTTTTTAACATTGCTGTAGAAAAAACCCCCAAATTCTACTAAATTTGCCTTGTTCTTTAATGCTGAAGTTAAACCAGCTTGCCTTTGGAGTTGTAAATGGAATTTATTTTCTCTTATTTTCTAATATTGTATCATGTTATTCATTTACTAAGCCTGACTGTAACTTTCCTTGGTGGTTCTTCCCTGCAGATATTGATGAGTGCGCTGCCAAGATGCATTATTGTCATGCCAATACTGTGTGCGTTAACTTGCCTGGATCCTATCGTTGTGACTGTGTCATGGGATATGTCCGTGTGGATGATTTCTCCTGTACAGGTGAGCTCTTGGGTATACAGCAATAATAGTATTATACTGTGTGTTGTGTGTATTACTTAGCTTCTAAGGAGTCCCTGTGCCATACCAAATCCCACATACTAGCTGGCCCTCTGCTGGCATAAAATTTAGGCACAAGCGAGATAGAATTCTATAGGTAAATGTGCTATGAGGTACCTTTCCTATGTATGGGCCCTTTGGGATTAGTTTGGAAGGTGGCTCAAGAGGCCCTGTGGTGCATGCACTGAGTGCTGTTGTCAACCAGGACGTGGTCCCTTCATGTCCCACAGCTGGCGTGTACGTGAGGTGCGAAGGCTGTAGCGTAGTGAGAAGAAGTAACATTTTATACCTGTGGTTTGAAACTGGTCAGTGGATTGAAACATGAGAAATTTTCCAGGAGGAGAAGTTTTCTGGACGGAGCTAAGACAAATACGTAAAAGGAAAACTGAGAACATGTAAAGTCCTCAAACCCAGTTATTGTTATTAGGTGGTATGGAAATTGTTGTTATTAATGCTGAGAATTAGTGTCTCCAGGACTATGACAAACGTTATTTAGAAAAGAGAACAAGCGTGATAGCATTAGACAGTAAATCTCATGATTCTTTTTTTAATACCTGTCGGCAAAATGAGGTCTAAAAATTCTTACTGGAAAGTAGGTAGGTCTCATTTCCATCTAGAGGTTTTTAAAGGACCTTCTCTGGCAATCTCTGTGAAAGACGTGAGCAGCTGCTGAAATGCTCAGCCCAGCTATACCTGAGTGGATAACATCTTTCAATCACAATGCTCCAGAAAGGCTGAACTCAGGATTATTTTGATGGTGCACCCGTCTGGCAAAGGAGGAAAATATCAGGCAGATTTATTGAAATGAAAATAAGTCAGATTGACACAATATACCATGTTTAGAATTGTGTTGGGTGAGCTATTTTCTCAAGTGGAAAGTTGGCACAGGAGTATTCAATATAAGAATGATTTCCAGCCCAGAATAATTACATTGTAATGCACCTGTTATCCTTAGGGAAGGTCATAGGAAATGCTGACTTTCATGGTGACAACATGTCTTGTAGCTAAGATTATGCAGTTCATAAAAACTGTAGGGAAGTCCTGCCCACCTCTTGAGAGAGGATGATGCTAAATGGTGATCAGGAAACGGATTTTTATTTCACCCAGGGAGTCATTATTTCTATATAATCTCTGTCTTTTGAGTAAACTTTTGAGTTTTTCTTGATCTTTTACGATCTGCCATGTCAGAAAAGTTTCAGACCTTAAATTTGGTTCTAAATTTGCGTGCTGCGTGAGGTAGTGGCCTTCACAGTGATGGGGAAAGGGTAATTGGTAATCTGACATTTGCTTTCCATAGATGCACTACTAATTTCCTAATGTTCCTTTCCTTCCAGCAAGGCACTATCATTAGGAATGCAAATAGTTTTGAAAGCAGGGTATTTGTGATTTACGGCAAAAGAGTGAAGTAGTAAAACAAGTTGCTTGACAGTAATGGGTGAATATTCATTTAAAGTGCATACACAAAAAAAATCTACAACAGGTATAAGAACAAAATAATAGAGTGAGTGTTTCTTGCAGTGTTATTATCTTGCTAAAATGACTTCTTTTTTGACATCACCATTAAAAAGCACAACAAGTATGTAACACAGATGAGGAGAAAGTTGTTTCATTGCATGTTGTATCTAGAAATAATTGTAGGTTATAATAATAAATGTATTTAAAGTAAGTATTGTGCAATAGAAGCACTAGTCCTGTTTTTTAATCTTGCGTTATGATAGAAGCATAGAATGGTTTGGGTTGGAAGGGACCCTGAAGATCATCTAGTTCCCACCCCCTGCCATGGGCAGGGACACCTCCCACCAGACCAGGCTGCTCCAAGCCCCATCCAGCCTGGCCTTGAACGCCTCCAGGGATGGGGCAGCCACAGCTTCTCTGGGCAGCCTGGGCCAGGGGCTCACCACCCTCACAGTAAAGAGTTTCTTCCTGATAGCTAATCCTCCCCCCTTTCAGTTTCAAACCATTACCCCTTGTCCTATTGCTATACTTCCTGATAAAGAGTCTTCTTTCCTATAGGCCTCCTTTAAGTACTGGAAGGGGCTATAAGGTCTCCCCGGAGCCTTCTCTTCTCCAGGCTGAACAACAACAACTCTCTCAGCCTGTCCTCATAGGAGAGGTGCTTCAGCCCTCTGATCATCTTTTTGGCCCTCCTCTGGACCCGTTCCAACAGGTCCATGTCCTTCTTATGTTGGGGACCCCAGAGCTGGATGCAGTACTCCAGGTGGGGTCTCACCAGAGCAGAGTAGAGGGGCAGGATCACCTCCCTTGACCTGCTGGCCACTCTTCTTTTAATGCAGCCCAGGATGCAGTTGGCTCATGTTGAGCTTCTCATCAACCAACAGCTCCAAGCCCTTCTCTACTCAGGTCTGCTCTCAATCCATTCTCCGCCCAGCCTGTATTTGTGCATGGGATTTCCCTGAGCCATGTGCAGGACCTTGCACTTGTCCTTGTTGAACTTCATGAGGTTTGAACCTCTCCAGCCTGTCCAGGTCCCTGTGGATGGCATCCCTTCCCTCCAGTGTGTTGACTGCTCCACACAGCTTGGTGTTATTGGCAAACTTGCTGAGGGTGCACTCCATCCCACTGTCCATGTTGCCAACAAAGATGTTAAACGGTGCTGGTCCCAATACTGACCCCTGAGGAATACCAGTCGTCTCTGGTCTCCAGTTGGATATTGAGCCATTGACCGCAACGCTTGAGTGCAACCATCCAGCCAATTTCTTGTCCACCACGTGGACCAAACCCATGTCTCTCCAATTTAGAGACAAGGATGTGTGGACAGTGTCAAATACTTTGCTCAAGTCCACGTAGTTGATGTCAGTTGCTCTTCTGCCATAGTAGAAGCCCACCAAATTTGTCTTTAACAATAATAAAAAAAAACAGGCAACAAATACTTAACTAGTTCCCCCTCATGCTGGCACCAATGTATAGCAGGCACAAGTGAAATAAACTGTAGCTATTACTCCGTTTTTAAAATTTATTTCTCTTTATTCAAACAAAATAAGTGAGAAACTATCTTGTTATCGAACCATGCATTTGGGGACAAATCTGAAAGCCTGAGGTGGGTTGGTGTTCTGATTACAACCGAGTTATGTATACGTGGGGTCAGGCTCTAATGAGTTCAAGTTATCTTGAACAAGTTAACAGGTTTCAAATGTAAGCACTTAAGGCGCATGCACAGCATTGCATGTATTTTGTACGCTGTTGACCTAGAAGCAGAGTTGTTCCCCAGGGCAGGAGGTATCATGTTTTGGGAAGTCTGAGTCTAATTCATCGACGTACAAAGTCATCATCTGCAGCTGAGCGGTTTCTGTGTGTGGCTGGGCAGGTCTGTGCCTGGTGGCCCTGGGGGCTGGCCCCTGTGCTCCGGTGGCTTTCAAAAGGTGGAAAGCAGTGATACGTGGAAGCTGTTAAGTCAGAAACAATTTTTAAGCTGAATGGAATATTTCAATTTGATATTGAGGGGATTATCTTTATAATAAGAAATGAAGTGAATGTTGAAATGAGAGGCCAATTTGAAGTGAACAAGATTAAATTCATTGGGGTATTGCTGAATTTTAAATATGCAGCTTCCAGTGTGCTTTCTTATAACCCTGCGTCTTTCTCAAATTAAACTAATTTGTACTGCTTTGGTGTTGATGAACCTTTTTTTTCCCCGAAACAATTTTTGAAAAATTTTTACTGTTTCTGATGATGAGAACCGTGCAGTAGGAACTTGCTGTGTTATCAGTAAGCAGCTACTGTGTTGGAAGCTGCGCTGATTGCACAGCAGACGCAGCCACAGAGACAGAGTGACTAAAGTAATATTCTGGATGAAGTCTACAGTTATATTAAATTCTGTACTATGATTTCAAGTTAGGAGGTAGCTATTTTAATATCAACATTCAGTCTCACATAAGCAAAAAAACTGGTGTGTTGAGCTTCATCCCATGGTATTTTGTGACAAGTTCATCAGCCTAGCAATAACTTTAACCTACGTTCACCAAGAAGAGTACATTGGTGTTTTTCAGCTGACCTATTCCTAGAGCTTTGAGCTCTGAATTAAGTTGTTGAGTGAAAGACAGTTTTATTAAGAAAAGTTACCCTTGAATAGGAAGCTTCTTTCACTCTCTTCCTGGGACACTGACAGGTTGTTTATCTGTTCTCAGGTAAATCAGTCTTGCCCATTCTGAAAATGGCAGCGAGATTTGCTGCTCCAGATGCTCTTATTTACTGGAATCTTCTGATTTAAAGCATTTTATTGACTTCCACAGGTTTTCACTCTGCTTTCTTGTTGAAAAATAAGTTCTCCTGGGTTGCTTTCTTCTAACATACCAGTTTGGGAGTTTGCTTCAGAAGTGCTTTTAGTTTAACGCTTTTTGAAGCATTATAAATTACATAATAAAAATATCGTAATTTTAGTTTTGATGGGCTGCATCTGTTCTCTGGTATGATTTTGAAAATGCATGTATATGATTTTCTGTAGTTTGAAACTACAGTACATAGTTTCTATGTCCCACTGCCATTCGATCAGGTAAACAAATGCTGTTTCATCTTAATAGGCTATAAGTTATCTGTAATAACCAGGTATATTATGCTGATATGAAGAGGAAAGGGTGTAGGTGGGTCCTGTCTCGTTTTGCGTAGCACTGGCATCTTCTATGAAGACAATCATGATGAAGATTCCTGAACTTTAATATCTATGATAAACATTTTAAAAAATATCCCTCATTTTGCGATATTTTCCTTGGGGCTGCATGGGACACTGAAAACTTCATAAAATCCTGCAGCCATTCAAGGAATAAGTTGTCTCATTTTGTGTAGTCACTCCTGGGCTTCAGTGCTCTATTTCGGGGTTTTAATTTTTTTTTAATATCCTACAAATATTCTCTAATTATGTACTAAGCTTAAAAAAAAACCTTTACAAATGAGATTGCCAAGAGATTTTTATTCTTCTATTTGCATGTATTACTCATGGCCTTTCTGCAAAATGAAGAAACTTCCTCTGGACTTGCGAATGACTTGGCCCGTTTTGCCCTAGGGGCTTCTTTTCAAGAAATAGTATGGAAAGTTATCTGGTCACCCAAAATATGTCAGCAGCACGTTCTGCCAAAATGTGGTGCGACCTATATGCTAACATCCTTCTCTTTAGGCACCAAGCTATGCTGTCAGATGTTTTTCCTCCGTGAAAGGAATCCATCTCCAGATTTTACTGTGGAATCGTGTAGTTCTGCGTGATGTCTGTGCTTTTAACCCTTTTTCAGTCCTTGTTTTGGGTGATAATATTCACAGAACTTGTTTCACCTTTGGCTTCTCTCAGCAATGAGTCACTAAAGTAATTACATGTTACTTGCAAAAAGCAAGCCCTTATCTACCGCAGAGGAAATATTTGCAAAATACATCATTCAGTATTTTAATTGTGTGGCAAAATTGAACTTATATAGAGGTATATTGTTTAGAAGAAGTCTTAGAATTTAAATGTTAGTCTGTAGTTTATGTGCTAATTTGAAGTACAGTATGGGTGGAGAAGAGGAAGTAAGAAAACCTGATGATTTTGACAGGTTATCCCATAAGTCCTTCACTTCTGTCCGGTGTGGTTTCTGGAGTAGCATTCAGTTTTGAATCTAACACAGGTTTCAGAACAAGCCCTTCTGCAGCGTGTTATTGGAAAACTTGTGCCTAAAGCATAGAAAAATGTAAAGTTCTGGGAAACCTCAATTTCAAGGGAAAACACCAGCAGCCCCCTTCTCCAGGTCTTCCCTTCTTCCTCTCCCCTGTCTGTGAAAGGTAAGTCAGCTGCAGAAATTTCCTGCTTTGGTGAGAACAAACGTTGTTCAAATTGTTTGCTGTCACTAAAATTGACGCCTTTAGATTTTTGTTGCTGGGGTTTACCTGTCAGGTTCAAGGTGGTGTAGTTGACCCCGTAATACTACTAATAACGCAGCAAGTTTCACACTGGGGAAGTGGCAATCTCAAAGGGCAGGTTACTGGCCTCTTACCCAGAACCACTGTATGTGTTTGAAAAAGACCTGAATAGAAGCTTTTAGGCAGCCAATTGATAATACAGTCAGTTTTTGAAAGACCGTGGTTTATCTGCAATCTAATCTACTGACTCTCTTTTCCCCCTTTTCCTTTTTGCTGAACTAAATTTGCATTCGAGAAAGAAACATTAATAATTTTGGTGTGGCACTTGAACTTTTGAAGTACTGTGCAGGGTCTTGGATGTTCACAGAGGTCAGTAAACAAATGTTAGCACTGTTCACGTGATGGCCCGGAGCTGGTGAATTGATAGACGTATCTGCTTGCTGAAAACCCAAGTCTGGGTCAGTAGGCAGTGAAGGTAGGTCTGTGGTGGAGTAGTTTTCAGGTGTGTTTTGGGGAAGAGCCCTCTTTAGATCTTGCTGTTCTAAAGTGTATCATTAGGGAGTATCTTGCATAGCAATATGTAATTTTAAAAGAAACATTATGAAAATATTAAGTGGGTTGAGGTCATAGTTATGTGTCACCATTTATAGGTTAGGTAGCAGATGTTCAGCACAATGGGTATGACTGGGGATAAGGACCCTCCTGATTTTATTTACTTGACTCTAATACCTTGAGATACACCGCTCTGAAGCATTCCCTGCTTTGGAGTCCGCTCTCTCCTCTACATGCTGAGGACAGCCCGTGGTTCTTCTACGAGCTGCATCTTGATTTGTGTGCTTGTCTTCTCACTGCACTGTATCTTCAGGGCAACAGTCGGGCATTTCCAAATACATTTGGAAATTGGTCTTAAGCCAACCTGAATGGATGACACTGTGATTATATTAACTCAGCAGGCACAAAAGACTCCTGTGCTGGTCTCTCCTTTCCTGAGATCCTTATGTGTTAAAGTGCTAAAAGGCAGGACAGGACTTAGCTCCTAAGGTCCTAGTGGTAGGCTGTAGTCTTTTGTTTGAACGGCAGTCAAGAGCATCTCTGTTCCCAGAACAGTGAAGGGAAATGTTTAGTTCCAGGTGCCTTGAAATGCAGAAACCTTTGTTTTGAGTCCCTCAGTGGGCTGTTGGCCAAGTTCAGCAGCAGGTAATCTATGTGCCAGTGGGTATTGCCTGCATCAGAGAGCATTTCTCTGCTCTGCAGGACAAGTCAACAGAAGACTAGAAGTCAATCCAGCAAAACAAAAACGGAGTGATTCCACATCAGATGACTGATACGCAGGTCTTGACTCAGAACCCATTAACTCAATAGAAAGCTTTCAATCCATTCATTTTGGCTTTAGATAAGTCCCATAGAGAGATAACCAGTGCACTCTTGCCATAGGGAAGCTCTGTTTATAATAATACCAAAAAGGATGATTCTTTTGTATTGTCAGAGAATGCTGTACTACCATGGATAAGGTAGCTTCTCAGTGCATCCCTTCAAGGCTGGTAAGTATTTAATTGCTGTTTTGAAAAAGAGGAAGCTGAGGTACTGAGAAGTGGAGCGTCTTGCCCAAATTAATGCTGAGACTGTGGCAGCATTGGAGTATCCAGTAAACAGAGTCAGAAAAATTAGATGTGGGGAAAAACACAGACTTATAGCAACAAGGATTCAGTGAACAGTGAGGTTTATTTTCATAGGTATTCATATTTTCACAAGAAACAATAGCAGTTCGTTGAAGCACAGTGTGCATGGGCCCTGAATAGCCACATGACCTTCACATTTTAAATCTTCTCCTTCCTCTTTCCATGCATTTTTGTAACATCTTTTGTTACTTTGGAGTTGAATTATTTCCCGGTCTTCTAATTTTAAATGCCATGTTACATTCTTTTGTTCCTGACTTCACCTTCATTTACTGGGTTTAACTGCAACATTTTTTTAATTCCTTCCTTTAAAAAAAAAAAAAAAAGCTTTTGGGAAACTGTGTATTATTTGTTGCTAAGTGCTTTCGATCTGAGGAAAAAATGTACTAAAAATGTAATATTCATAGTGATTTAAATTCCTCACTGGTAAATAGTTTAATTAAACATCTTTGTGCTTTCCTGTGCTCTAGGCGTGGAAGTGTTGCTAATTTGTCCAGAGTAGTTGGTAATCCTTTCAAGTCCTTTTGACACATTGATTTTCTGTAACTTTATTAATACTAAAATTCATTGAGCAGCTGACCGCAAATCATGCGGATGGTTGTATTTCTTGACTTAGGCGTAATTAGCATTTCTACATGATTTCTTAGCTGCAGCCTTTTGTGCTGGTATATGTGCTATCACAAAATTTTAGTATTTCAGATTGTTTTGCATATGCATATTCATGCTTATGCATAAACTTAAGCATTAAGATCATGCTTAAAAATAATAATATTGATTTATTACTCATTTGAGACCCATGAATGAAGCTGTCTGTCTGAAGAACAAGCAAGGGCAAGCCTTTCCATGTCACTTGGTCAGCATTTGTCCTGAGCTCTCTTCTGGCAGCATTTCTCCTTGCTGCAATAGGACTAAATCCATTTCTATGGCCCACAGATTCTTTGTTCCTAAATCTGGTAATTATTACAAGCAGTCCGTGGGGTTGAGAGATGGAATGAGAGCCACCACGCTAATTTCTTAGGGGGAACATGCTTTCTTGAAACCGTGCAGCAGCTACAGGATCAATGTCAGTGGCTGGAAGCAAAAAGCTCTCATGTTTTAGTCATCTGCTTCCACGGTAAGTGTTAACGCCTTCAGGAGTGTAACTTGCTTTTGGGAAGGAGTTTACTCAATCAAGTTCTGATTTTTTTTTTAGAGCTCTAACAGTGAGGATTTGTCACCTTCTTTGTCCAAACAAGCAAAAAATTGCCCCGTGCTCTGCTCTGTTTCTAGAAACCATTTGTATCAAACTCTTTGTTCTTCAGACACAAATTGAACTCTCCTACTAAATCATGGAAGTAACTGAATCATAGAGAAGGGCATCTGGGTCACCAGTCCCGAAGGCAGGATCCATGGACCCTGAAACATCCTTTGTCCTATCTGTTCTTAAAAAAACCTCAAACAACTTAATCCCCTTTTTGTCATGTTCCTTCCCCGCCCCCCTCCCCCGGCAATACTTACTTGGCTGTTTAGAAGGGTTTGCTTAATGTCTACCTTAAATTGCCCTTGCTGAAATTTAAGCCTGTCACCTCTTGTCATTCTCAGTGAACACAGAGAATGCTTTGACCTTTCTATTTGCAGTCCTTTTAAATATTTAAAATCTCTTTTTCATGAAAATGCTTTATTCTTTCCATCTGTAACCTAAAAGCCTATTTGTAGGTTTTTGGCTGAACAGTACAAAAATATTCTAAGGGTCTTTCTCCATACCTTCATGTTTTCCCTTCAGAAAATTCTGGGCCTGTGCCCCCAAACTTCTCGTGTCTCACAGAAGTATTTTTAGGGCTGAGCTGCAAGATTGTTGTTGTGTGTCAAGGAAGATGCTCTGAAGGATGGTCCCAGATAAGAGGTGCGGTGTGCCATGGGGGGTCGTCAAGTCAGACAGACAGATGTGGCCTAAACCTCTCCCATGTTGATTGTCAGACTCCTGGGTTGTGTTAACGGCTGCTGCCAAAGGCTGGTTAGTCAGGCACAAGCTGACCACGCTGGATAGGAATTCTCTATTTGCCCTGCTATACCCCCTTTTTCTGTGCAAACACATTGTTCATCTAGACAAAGAAGAAATGTCAGATGGATGACTAATAGCTAGATAGCTTGAAGGGGTTATGGCTTGTCTGATGTCAGTAATAATGAGCACATTACTGTTGGAAAATATTAGGAAAAATGACTCAAATGCTCCTCCAATATCATGCGTATATATTTGCAGCGTGTAGTATCTGGAGTCTGGTGTGACCAAAATCTGTACAGTGTATGGCACGTATGTATGCTTTTCTTCCAAAGAAAACCCATCCAGAGGAAGAGGAGCCCGTTCACATTGGAATGTGGGAGTGCCAAATTCCTACCACTTCGATTTAAGGAATGGTGGAAATGATCGGGGCTGCAATCACTGGGCCTCTATAAAGGCCAGGAGCTTGCAGCATATTAACTTGGGTTTGACAAGTGTGTAACTTGGGTTTCCTCCTGAAAGGCAGTGTGTCATGCCAGATGAGACTCGTCTGCCAAAGAACAGCTGGCATATCTGTGAAATGTACAGCGCTTTGCTGCTCTGCTGTTTATCTTTGTATTTGCTGCTTGGATTTAAGGTTTCTAGAGTAAGGTCTTTATTTCTGAAACAAAGGAATTATATAAAGCTTGTTAAGCTCAACAGAAAATTTTCCATAAAGTTCATGGTGCTTATGTCTGATGGGCTTTTCTGGCAGTGAGAAATATGTATGACAAAGGCTTTTGAAGGTCTTGCTTTTTTTCCTTTTTTAATCTGAAGATGTATTTTATACACAAGGAAATAATATATTAATATTTTTTACTTTGCTGTGATCTCGTTTTTATACCCGTGCTGAATATTTCATAGATGTGTGCATATTGATTGGGAGAAAGCTAATATTTTATTAACAACTATTGATTCTTGAGTATCAATTGCTGTATACAAGTGATCAAAGAATCACCTTCTGAGCAATCTTAGCTACTGAAAAGACCTTAGGACCCTGGTTCAATGATGGGCGTCTGTTATTTGTTTGAAGTGGCTGGGGTTTTGTGTAAGCCCTGTTCAGACATGCGTTGTAGATTGGCCAACTCTTCCTTTGCTGGTTCTGCAGCTTCCTGGATAACTTAAAAAATGCCTTTTTCAGCAGAAATGTGTGTGCTGGGGGTGAGGGACGGGGCGGAGTTTCTGCTGCTCTGAAGGCGTGCAATGTGGCTTCTCCGTTTGGATGGTCTCATTCTGGTTTTGGAGGACCTTTATGTTCTGTCTATGAACAAGAATATGAAGATGTATTATGGATAATATTTTCAGGTGAATGCTAATATGTCTGATGACCTAGTTATCCTAAATTTATTCCTGGCTTTGTAAACATCAGCGAATAACCACAAATCGGGTAGCGTTACCTTTCTGAAGTGTTTGTGAAATAATTTTAAAGGGTGTAGAGGAACTGCCACTGGCAAACAGACTTGCTTGGTCCTTAAGAAATATAGCCTTTGGGAATAGTGCGGGGAGGGGGAAAAAGAGGGTTGCTTTGATCTATCACTTTGTAGTTAATATTTTCATGCTTTCTCCTGTAGGCTTTTTGCCTCCTAGTATGAAACTTCCTAATTTGGTTACATGATTGCATGTAATAATTGCTCAAACTGGGGATTTTTCTGACTCTCCCGGAAATAACTCTTATTCATTGTCGGAGAAGTGGGACAGAGCTCAGCAAATGAATGACCCAGTCTTGCTAATCGTGCTCCCATTAGGATAGTCTGCTGCCATTTTTATGAGCT
Organism: Stercorarius parasiticus; assembly: GCA_013396915.1. Taxonomy (NCBI): domain Eukaryota; kingdom Metazoa; phylum Chordata; class Aves; order Charadriiformes; family Stercorariidae; genus Stercorarius; species Stercorarius parasiticus. The sequence continues at coordinate 796,987 of VWZL01002081.1, forward strand.
TAGATTTTTTTGTTGTTTCTTTTCTCGGTTTACAAATAAAGTTCATTTTTAGAAAATACAGTTGGTGCTGCTAGACTGAGATAATCGGGTGTTTTGGGGAAGGCTTTCCTATTATGACAGATGAGAGCAGAAAGGGCCAAACGACAGGGCTGCCGAGCAAAGGATAGGATGGCCATGGAGAGACAGTTTAATGACCTGGAAGGGTAAAATATTTTTTTCCTATTTATTTACGGTGAAGAAAATTTTCCATGTTTTCAGGATCCTAGGGGTTTGATTTAGTCTGCTTTGTGCTGCTCATAATGGAGGATTCTATTTCACAGAATTTAATGTATGTGAGCTTTCATAATGCTGAACTATCTACCAACGTTTGTACTTCATGCTAGTTTTTGGCTTGCTTGTTTGTTGTTTGTTTTTTTGCTTTAGAAGTAGCACGAATGTTGAAAGTGGCATTCTGTGGAATATCTGACATAGCAAATTCTTCTGCAAACTGTAAGTTAAGAATGTGTATGTTTAGGCAGGCATGCGTTCCACAAAGGGGCAAAGGGAACCCTCTGATCTTTGGAGCCTTTGCTTTCAGATAGATTCCTTGGTATCTGTCCAATTCTGAACGGCATCCTGTATTTCATTTGGGCTGTAAATGTGGCTTTGCAATAAAGCAAAGACATTCCAAATGTAATCACATTCCACCACAACATAAAATGTTATTTTCTCTTTTGCATGTGCTAGTAGTATCTGCTCAGGACAAAGCTAAATAAATGCTCTGTCCTTTTAATTCACTCTTTACGTGCTTTTAAAGGTCTCAAAAACCCGATGATGTATTATGCAGAATCATCAATTGTAAGTGATTTATGAGTAGAAAAGGTAAATAGTTATCTTGCCTGGCTTTGCGGTGTCTGGATGCACTTCATAGTAGAATGGGGAAAAGCAAGAAAGTAGACTTCATTTAACCTTGATTGTTGTACATCCTTCTATTCTATGTAGGTCTGTCCCTTCACCCCTTGCCCTCATTGCGTGGTCAGCGCTCCCTCACCTTTGGGAAAAAGAGCTTGCACGTGCAGAGTACTGCAATGGAAACCTCTTGCAGGCTTTCTGTGACCTAATGGGGCAGGTAGCTCTACTCCTTAGTGAAGATATAAAATCCACAGTCCAAATGACTCTTCTCTGCCCAGATCTGGGGTCTCTAACTGTTGCAAGCTCAAGTAAGATGGATATGGCATCTGAGGACGAAGGTTCCTTTGCGTTTTTTCGTGTTGCTGATGTTAGAATTGGACCACTGACTGGGATTATTAAAATAAGGAAGTTACAGGTGAAAATTAAGGGGACCCCCTCCCCCCCGCCTTAAATAAAATTCCTAGCTGATGTGAAGTGTGTGACAGCAACAGACATGGCAGATCTTCCAGAATTATTTGCTTAGGGCATGAGGCAGAGTGAAATGCATAAACACACATGCTGTCTTTTGTGGTTGATGCTTCCAGACGAAACCGAAAGGGCTGTTTTTAAGGGCAACAGAGCAGCCTTGTTCCATCTGGATTGCTAAAACTTATGACCGGTTTTGAGTGATTGAGTATCCACAGCTGAACATTATTGATGATACTTGTAAAGACAGCAAGAGACTTCTTTATTGCACAGAAACTGAAGAAGTTATGTAAAAAGTCAGCTGGAAAGACTTAATCCAAGACATTAATGGAATTTGAAATGGAACTTCTTTTAAAGGAACTTTGGAAACAAAAAGCTGTAATGAGCTTGGAGAATTTAACAGCCCTTTCATATTCTCGTAAGTAATATATTCAGGCCTCTTTTTCAAGGATGCAGCCTTTTGCATACATTTTATCAATAAATAGTCATATAAGTATTTTTGACTTGGAACAACCTCAGTTGTGAAAATTAGCAGGGAGGGAATAGATTTTTTTTTTTTTCTTATTTTTTTTCTTTACACATGACTTCATATAAAAAGCGAAATACTCAGCCAGGTAACAATCAACACTGAGGCTGCTAAAAGTGAGGTTACCTACAGATCCCCAAAACCCAGAGGCTGGGATCGTAGCGGGTAGAAATCAAACCATGCATGCTTATTTAGGTCTACTGTCAAACGGAATTTTGAAGTCTTTTTAGTTGCTGTTGCTTTTGATTTGTTGCTCTGTGATTGTTGATTTATTAAAAATCATCTGTGCCATTAGACTGCCTGTCAGGATCCATAAATTGGATCGGGGAGCAAGAGCAGTTATTACCCTATGTGGATTTTGTTTTTGCGCTCCAGAAAAGAGGCTAATTAATTCACTGACAACATGAATTCATGCTGCTTTTGAAATATGAAGCCCTTACCTGGTATTTTTTTCTGAAGTCTGTAAAGATGATTTTCTTACATTATTTCAATGGGGTAACTGCCTTTATAGTAGAAATTTCTGTTCCAGGGGAAAGCGTAGTGTTGTTAACATGGTTAACTTAAGTGCTGAGTTTAAAACAGATTAGGAAAATACAGAGAACTAGAAACTAATGCTACATTAAGGTTAAGTGCTTATTGTGCTTGGTATATGAGTACATTCAGACAGCTCTTGAAGGACAATAACAGATCAATTTTGAATGCCGTGCTGTCCCAGTTATACAGGTCTTCCAGCAACAGATGGTTTAAGGATAAACCACTACCAGAATGAAAAGCTGTTACGCCTGCTTTATTAGCATGGTGCAACTCTTAACAGTTCACGATTTGTATACTAAACAAATAAATGCAATATGTAAACGTGCCTTAGAGAAAGTCAGGATAAGACTTAAGAACTACGCAAGTTATTGGAAAGATTTCGCAAGGTGCTGAGCTTCTGGCTCCTACTGGATGTTGCTGCAGGGAGGCGTTGGCTTTCCAGTCAACAGCCAAACTCATCAAGCTGGATCTCAGCCTGCAAAAGTATTAGGCATCTGCTGCAAAATTGTAAGTTCCTTGCCTTTGTGAACGTTAATGTGGGTAGCAGGTTGTCAGGAAATCTCTGGGAGGACTCTGTGCTATAGCTATATAGGTTTTGGACTCTGCTTTGATGAACCTTCCTGTCTCTCTTTTCTATGTGCTACGTGGGAATAGGAATTAAGCAAGTTTAGGAAGTGATTGAGGGCATTAACTCTGTAAACAGCTGGGCCTTGGGCAGTCTTTTAATAGCTCAAACATTTATTTTTTTTCCCCTCTAAATGGATTTAAGTTAAGAGTGCAAGCTACTTTATGAACAGAAGTTGCTTATGAAAAAAAAGCAACAACTCTTTTATGATGTTAAAAAAAAAAAGAAAAAGGTAAATTGCTAGCATGGAGGACTTTTCCCAATGATTTCTTTAACAAATCCTGCCTGCATTTGTCCTTGTTGACAGCCACAATAATTCTGTGCAGAGAAAGGTCTTCTGACCCTAGGTTTTCTTTTATATCTTCTGAAAAATAGCACTTTGGGTGATCATCTCAGAATAATTTTTTATATTATTCCATTAAGTCTTAGGAATATAAAGTCAGAGTCCCTTTTTAACCTATGAAATTTACACAGGTGGCATTTCTTACCTTATTTCTAGTCATTATCCGTATTATTAATTCCTAGTATTAGATGTGCATTTTTACAGAAATCAGATTTGCGATATGAGCAATGGTGGTCTGAAGATCCTGCGATAGTTTGGTTTTTTTTTAACACTCTGATTACTCACCATGCAATATAATGTTACCGTTCAGAAACAAACGTCGTAAAGATAAAAAGTGATAAGTACCATAGGAAGAATAAATTCAAAATACTGTCCACTGGGCGTGGCAGGGTGGCCAAGGGTAGCTTGAAAATGAAGTACTGAATTAGTGCAGTGCCCTACACAGGCAAACTTACATTGCTTCTCAAAGCTCCTGTGTAAGCTCTTAAAGACCAGCATTGCAGAGACTAAAGCTAAAAGTCCTCTCCACTGTTACTAAAGATCTAATGATTTCTGCCCAATTGCTTGCTTTGCCTAAAATGAAAGATTATCTCTTTTGTTCATTGAGTATGTTAAATTTTCATATAGCACGACGTTAGCCTTTTCTAATGCAAAGCAATCAGAAAATTCCTTTTACTCAATGCCTCCTGATAAAGAAAAAGGCAAATCTAATCTTTGACGTGCATGCTGTCCTTCTGCCTTCAATGATGTCTATATTTGCACGATTCATAGGTGACTGCACTGCCTGCCTTTTCTATGTTAGCTAAAAATCAGCAGGAAGAGGAGTATGGAGTGCACGTTCAGTCTCCTTTCATGTGACACCTGCTTGAATGAATTTGAGTAGTCCTGTACTGCTGTGTGAACTGGCTTAGCTAGCCAGAGATGAAGGCAAGAAGGCCAGCTTCCCACTCCTCCTCCTTCCCACAACCAAACTGAGTGTAAACTTGGTCTTCTGTCAGCTGAATTCACAAAGAACAAATAATTAAAGTGGTGTAAACTGGAAGTGGTGTAATTCAATAGTCTTGGATACCCTCCTACTTGATATCTCTTCAGATAGCAGTCTAAAATCCATGATTGTTTCTTTTTTTTTCAGATAAAATTAATTGCCTTTTTATTAGAACCTGGCATCTTGACCTGCAGTTGACCTAGTGTTTATTCTGTGACAGCCAAGTTGGTTGCTTCAGAGAAATTGTAGGCCTCCCTGCAACTATAGTATATCATAGAAGGAATCTCTTTCCTTGGTTCCATCTAATGATCATTTTGTGCCTTGAACCATAACAATCAATAGTTTCATAATTAAATCCTAGCTAGCAAAGCTGTTCATGCTATTCATGTACATTAAGGGGCTACTATTTTGAATATTATTGGACTTAAACCCAATACCATCTGAAGTCTTTTATAAGACCTGTTCTGTAAAATGAGTTTTTCTGTCTGTCCACCCTGATTTTTTTCCCCCTTTAATTTCACCAAGCAAGAGAGCCTTTTTATTAATATTGAGACTTTTCTGCATTCTGTTATTCATTTTACATACCTTTGTCGTAGCTACTCTTTTCTCATAAGTACTGAGTAATCATAATCTTTTAAATCTTTTCATTCATTTCTTTATAGAAAACAAATGGGACCTTCCAAGGAAGAAAGTTAAGTGGATACATGAATATTATAGTGATCTTGGAAAAATAATCACTTTTATCACTTTCACGCTCCACAAAGAGGAGGATAATTGCTGCTATCTGTTCAAATCCTTCAAATGCTATTTGTTGGTATAATTTCAATTGGCCACAATACGTTATTTTCAATGCCCTTGCATTGTAAGCTGTAATATAAAAATGTGATTACTTAACAGATGATAAAAGTAAAATCGTGTTGGGAAAGGCAGTCAGGTTATTATGAAATATCTAATCTAATTAGATTAGCTGAACTTGATGTGATTTAAACCAATCTGTCAGAAGCAACAGTCAAAGGAGAATAACAGCCAGAGAGTATTTAACAACAACAATAATAATTATAGTCCTAAGATATTTCCATTTGCATCCTTCATGATCCTTCAAAACAAGAGTGTATTGAGTGTCTCAGTCACCTTAGTTTTACAATGAAGCACAGATTACACACAAAATCCTATTGCAGGGATTTTTTTTCTACTGTAAATATCTGTAAGCTTCTCTCTTTTTTTTTTTTAATTATTTTCTGTCTCTAATTGTTCAAATGATAACCGTTAAACTGCATATAACCGCAGTGGGAAGGCAGGAAATTTTAGCATTAGTGAAATCAGTGAAATTTTAGCATTAGTGAAATATCAATTTCAGACATTGTGTAATGGTGATGTCTACATTTTTTTCTGTAGTTTCTTGACACTTGTGAATTGGTGCAGACAATGATGCTCCTGATTCTCCTCTGCTTTTTAAATGCTATCTCATCTTTCTTTTCTAATAACTGGAAATAACGTGCAAAACCTTGTAGGCACTGCAGTCATTCTTGTAGAGAAACATTCTTGCATTTTTCAACGTTTTCAGTTAGCATACAAAGTATACGCTTTTGTTTTGCTTTACAGAAAATACTGTTAAATATTCTGTTCTAGTTCATCTCATTTCATTTTCATTCCAGTTTACTCTTTCTGAGCCTCAGTATTACCTTTTTTTTTTTTTTTAGCACTGAGTTGCATTTGTTACTCATTAGCTCCTTTTCTTTCAGAGAATCTAAAGCTATTTGCATTCTATTGTGCTACGTTTCATGGCTTTGTCCTCCTGTACCTTTTCTTACTGGCAAATGGAACTAATTTGTATCTTACTCCCATGCTGCCTCCTCTTTCTGTGTACAGCTGATAGAAATCTGAGTTATGAGGTTTCCTCCTTTGTACATGTAGTTCAGAAGGACCCCATTTTCAGGTCTTTTCCTTTACTGCTATTTATCGTCTTTTAATCCTGTTGTATTTCTATGACTGGCCCAATGGTTATCATACCAGCATTGATCAGAGATGTGGTGATCCCTTCCAGCCTACACGGAAAATGAGAAAAGCCTGTCCCAAGATGCGGTGGTAATCCTGCTGTAGTTAATGATCTTTTTTTGATAGCTCTATTATTATTATACAACCTCCATTGTGCCTTCTCGAGCAAGAAATGGCACTCAGTGAGCATCACAGAATAATAAATGTTTCTTTTTGAAAGGGTTTCTGAAAACCTTACAACACAAAGTCACAGGCTGTAATAATGCCAAGTAAGTATTTCAAAGAGAATAAACCTAAAATATGAATCTTCCCCATGAATTGTTCAGAAAAAGAATGGAAAATAAGATCATGAGCCGAAAATTGTCACTGTTCTTTGTGTTAGAAACAAAAGATGGAAATTATTTTTAGGTCTGGAACTAACCATTGGTTCATGCACTCCAAATGTACCCCTTCCCCTCGGGGGCGTAGCCTGCTGAAGTTTCAGAGAAACGTTGAAGTCAGAAAATGCCTTGTGTAGCTGACTCTTCACTACAGGATCCTACAGGCTTATCTTAAGCCATTCCTTCCCCAAATTAAAGATCCTCAATTTTTAAGAGACATTTCCCCTTTGTTGTGCCACAGTTATTTAGTCACATTTTTTGCTGAAAAGAAAAGGAGGGATCTCCTGATGTTATTTTCTCTTTATAATCCCTCAGCGTCGCTCCTCCAGCAGGGGTCTGCTGAGCTGTGTCACGCTATTTCTGAAGGCCCACGCCTAGACGCAATTCTTGTTGGAAGTAAGAATTTAATACTAGGCTGCATTATGCATTGTAATTCAGGGCTTTCCCAGGGTTAATTCAACTGAACTTTTCTTCCGACTTTGCATGGGTGCTTTTTGTAAGCTCTTTGGAAATAGAGCGGTTTGCCAGTGCTGGTGTATGGTCACTGGTGACAGGACTAGTGACATATCATTCATCTTTCTCAGTGTGACTACTTTTTAGGATGCCAAACATGTATCAATTAGAATAGCTCTTTCTCGTTGAAAAAGATTACTTTCCTCTCATTACACGAGAGCTAAAAGAATCAATACTGTCTACGTATAACTTTTCAGCTAAAAGATCATTCCTGGTTGACCTTATCTTGCCTCTTGTTAAATATTTAAAACACATTTTTATCCTATTAATTTTCTAAACTGCTTGTGAACCCAGTGAGGTGTGCCCCAAAAGATGAATTCCTTGAGTTGTAGCGGTATGAAGTATCCCACTGAATTTCAATTTGTGGTTCCAGGCAATTGTTCTGTTAGGCTAATCTGTTTCACCTCTCATCTTCGTCATGCAGTCACCTAGGATGCAGGGTCAAATTAGTATCAAAAGAAATCCTTTTTTCTCCTTCCAAATTAAACTACTAATATTTAATTATTCTAATTGCTATTAATTTTTAACATCTTAATTCACTGATCTTTTTCTGTGGCATCGGAGTGCTTGTGACTGTTATCTGTAAGGATCCTGCTTCTGCCGCTGTACGATGGAGATTAGACGGAGGGCTCCTAGCTGACATACGATCTGTACGTATGGGAGCTTGTGGCAGGAGATTTCCTCCAGGGAATTTGTCACCCTGATGCTGCAGGCCCTGTCTGTGTGTTCAGGTTTTCTGAGGAGTAGTCACAATCAAAAGCTCCGTAGTCTTCTGTGGGAAAAGTTACTTAATTACTCTAATGCTAATTTAGTGCTGATTTCAGCACTTGTGCAGCCAAGCTCTGGGATCCTTTGGAAAGGCATACACCTCTTCTCTGACACAGTATTTTCTGTTCACGGACATTTGTCACGTGTCACAGAAGTGACACATGAGACACTGATCGGTAATGATTGTAATTGGGTTTGAGCCCCTTAAATGGAAGATGTTAAAAGGACGGAAATTATAGTCTTTATCAAACCTACGTGCAAGCATTACTTAATATCACTTCCTTTCCTTCCCGTCTGTAGGCCATGGGGGGCGGGAGGCAGGGGAACCAGGAACCTTGTCTTTCCCTCTCCGTATAGGCGTGTTCTTCAAGGAAATAGTCAATGAAGACAAAATGTCTTTGCATGGGTTAAAGATAGTATCTAGAGCAGGGATATTATTTGATGTGTAAAGTATGTCTTAATTTAAATTATAAAAGCATTTGATCTTTTTATTTCTTGAACTTCTGTGAAGCTAATGTCTGAGTACGTACCTCCTGACACCTTCCTCCAAATAATTTTACAGTGATTGTCTGTGTGATGCTTAACCTGTGACAATAAGTTTACATCTTTTGCTTTCTCAATGGACTTTGTCAGCCTTGTTTCAGCCGTTCCTTGTCTCCTACAGTGATTACCAGCAACCCTTTTGGAATTCTCTTGATTATTTGCTAGCTCTTGTACGTACAAGCGATCCTTGAAATGTCAGTGGTGTCCCAGCATGTCATAATGTTTACCTGTCACCTAACAGTGATGAATGTCAGGTTTTGCTTAGATTCCTACCTTTTTGTTTCAAACGGTTCAAATATTCCAAATCCACTCTCTTTCCCAATCTTGTCCGTTGGTAAACGATTTCGTTGTGAGATGGGTTTTGCAGTGACGTAACACCTTTTAACCATTGCTTTACAAAAGAGGTGGCAAAATTGTCTTCGTGACCAAGTCATGTAGTCAGTTCATGAGAGAGGGGGATGGAATTCAGATGTTCTCACTGCTGGATCGTGCTTTCTCCTCTCAGCACGTTCTGCAGCAAGATCTGTGCCCAGTTTAGCTAGCAACATCATTGCTCCCTAATCTGAGCTGGAGTGCTCTATATAATCCTGCTTTTATTCCCTGGAATATATTCTGGAATTAAATTCTAAGCAGTACAGTAGCATGCGATAGTCATAGCTACGCGTGCTTTGTGGAAGTTGTTTCTTGTGAACAAGGAACTTCTTTCCAAGTTCACTGTCGCTTGATTCGCATTTCTCATTTTCTCTCCCCTTTGACTTCTGTCTAACTTTTTCTGGTGAAACATTGTAATCCTCCTCCTGAAGTTTCATGCTTCCTTCGTAATTTGTGGTCATTTAACCACACTTTCTCTGTCTCATTGGGTGCATATATATATGGATTTGTCTTATTAGTATTAGGTACTAAAGCTAAGCACAGAATTTCATTGTGCCTCCTTCTGTAAATTTATTTTTGCAGACGTTCCTCCCACCTGGTGGTTGCTTTCCTTCTTAATTAGCTCCTGCTTTGCCAAAGGCTGAATGCAGTATCCCCAGTACCCACAGCAGGGAGACTTCGGGCAGCACTTTGTGAGTCAATCACTGGTTAACACTGAAAAGGGAGCCAGAAAATGAATGTGACTTCATCCCCTAGGGATGCATCCCCTGCTCTGCGTCTCCAGTGTATTTCTGCAGTGCTTTCTGTGGTGCTTGATGATTTTGGGTACTTGAGGTTACTGCCTCTGTCTTCCCTAAGATGATGTTCTAAGTTTTTTTGGAGAAAAGGCACTTTTCTTGCATCATTACTTTTCTTGGATAATCCTGTACTTAAATCCCTGTTTTTCTTGGGTGGAGATACATGCTGTTACCACTTTTCTGTGACTGACTGTGACTCTTTGAATGCATTTGGAGCGGAAGTCTTGTAGAGAAGAATTCCCTGTTTGAACGAACATCTACCAACCGTGAATTTTTTTTCAGTCTCATGGATGATATGTTCGTGTATCTAAGTAATTTTGATTAAGTTTTACTTAAGCGATGAAATGCAAAATGAAGTCGTACTGTCATTACCCTTTGGTAAATTAGTTGGGAAAGCTTGAGCAGTGCGCAGCATATGAGTTCTGTTTGATCTATGTTTTGTCTCGGCAGTGGGATCTTCATACTCTGCAGTGTTGCTGCTGTAAGAAGGTGTAGTGGCAGCCAAAGGAGCTCAGGTTGTGATCTTGTCAGATCTCATAAGATAAGTGTGGTCTATTGTGATCACTATTATGGTAGAATATCTCCAGGGAAAAACATAGGTGCCTTAGGAAATGGTGATGCGCCAGTTGCCAGTTCTGCTTTCAAATAAAAATTGATTCTGTGTGTTAAGAGTAAATACAATGCTGAAGTTGCACTCTTTGAGGGGTAAAATGATTTCCATCACTTCCTTCCATGTAAAAATTCCGTAGTATTTTTGTGAGGCTAGAGGAATAAACTGAAGACTGATACACAGGAGTGACCTAAAGGACTAGACTTACTTTTTTTATTCTTTTACTTCTTTTTTTTTTTTTTAAAGTGCTGAGAACCCACTTGTCCTAGTTAAATGCGTTGGGGGAAGTTAAGTTTTCAGCACTCTGAGAGAGAAAACTATTTAGTAATTTAGATGCCTAAATACTGTCTTGGAAGCCAGTTCTTAGACACATCCATTTCGAAGAATCTCAGCCAGCACTCTCCGGCTTTGTTGGGTAAGCTGCAGCTAGGCAAATATTCTGTTTACTTTTAGTAAGAAGCAACAGTCCATCTCTGCTCTGTCAAGAGTTTAAAATGTACTAGAGTCCATCCTTTTTGCAGCATTTGCTTAATTGGAAACTTGTACATAAAACATAAAGGCTCTAAGTCTGACGGAGAAACCTAACATCTCTACTTTGTCTAACTTTGTCAAGAGAAAATTGAGAAAAGTATGCTGAGTCTTTGTGACTTTCATATCACCTGTAATAGGTGCTCCAGCACTTGCAAGCCTTTTCATTGCATCTCTGATAGGCGCAAAGAAATAATATGTGTCCTGTTCTCATTATAACTTGAACTCTGCTACAAAACCTTAACTGTGATTTTTATGTGCTCTTCTATCAGCCGATTGACACATCTGTCACATGCGGGTTCATTTAGAAACAATTCCACCTTAGTATATTGCAGTAGCACTAATAGACTTTTGTGGCAGTTTGAAATGGGGTATGTATTGCTTTTTGTAATTTTTTTTTTTTTTAATGTGGAAGTTAAAGCATCGTGGAGTGTTGAAATCGGAAACTCGCTTGAACTTCTATCACCAATACAAGTTAATCAAGCCACGATGAAATGTTGGCTAAAAATCCCATCTAAAAAGCTATTTCATACTTTTTATAATAGTGATTTTGAGATTTCTGCAAGATAAAGCTTGCAGCTATTGTTGAACTGAAAATACCTGAAAGATGAGGTTCTGATATCAACTTCATAAAATATGCAGCTCTCACAATTTTATGGATAAAAAGCAGCCTGTCCTTTTTAGATTAAGTTATATTGCTATATAAATAAATCAGTACCATATTGCTTTAGGGTTTCTTTTTCTGACACAATGCAGGTACTTGGACAATATTCAGCTTTTAGCAACACAGAGGCAAAATAAAACTGTATCTTAAGATGCAGTGGTAACAGGCATCTCTCCTGAAAACTGTAAATTAGGCAGTGGAAACTGCTGGACAAAGTCTCAGTTTTTCAGATTGTGTCATTACGCGTGATTTCTTTATTTTCCTAAGAGAACGTCCTGGGTTTTTGTTTTTGTGGGATAACTCCTGATTCCACTAAAGTCAATTGTAAAAATCACAGTGACCATTTGGGATCAGGCTAAAGGTCATAGAAGGTGCCTCGTAAAAGTCCAATGGCTTGATGCTTAACTGGTTTGTGGAAAGCACAGGGGTTGTTTTAGAAGCTTAATATCCCATAATAATAACAATCAAGATGACCACGTTCACTAGCGTGTTCCCATTAAAAAATGTTGGTATGCGTTATAGTTCAGGCATGATAATGTGACTTGTGTGAAGTGTGGCAGTGTTCAGAACAGAATGAGCTTCCAGGGTATGGACCTGTGCTCTGACCATGGCACCTCACGGCTGCACTGTATCTTTTAGTAAATCTGGAATTTCATCTGACTTCCTTGAATGAATGAATGAATGAATGAATAAGAGTCTGGCACGCAGACCAGGTTACTGCAGACCTCTGGACATACAGTGCATAGCCTGGTCATTCTGGTTTATGAATCCCATTAGGAGAAATGCTTTTAAGGTGTTTTAGTTCTTGCAGATGAGGGTGTAGCTGCTCTTCAATATCATGTGTGTTTCCAATGTGTACAGTGTTACGTTTTTGGGAACTTTGTGAACCATTTCTTGTTTCTCTGAGACTTCGACTTAATCATTGATACCCGTTAGTCTTAAAAATGGATTTATATTGGGGTGTGTTTCATTAGTATTACGCTATATGCTCCCTTTACCCTGTGCAAAAGTTTACATAATGGGGATCAATTCCGAGCTGTAGGACCCGAAATGGAGCTCCTGTGCGCTCTATTACCACTAAATTTAGGGTTTACTCTGAGTCTGTAAGACTGAAAATGGGTAATCCTTACTATTTAGATTTAGTTCTGAATGATCATCTGATCTTCATTGAGTTCAGCCCCAGTCCTGAAGACAATGAGCAGTTTGGATGCTCCAGCTCTTTGCTCAGTCAGAAACTGTACTTGCAAAAGAGTTTATTCTTTTGATGGTATGAATTTGCCAACTCTTCAAAGCGTAAAGATAACAAAAGAACTTTTTTGACAATGGAGTGTGGTTTCTTAGTGGAATTTTTTTGTTTGCATCTCTAAATCTGCACTATAGAGACCTTTACAGACTCCTGTCCTGAGTTTCTCATTGAGTTGAGTTTGACACCTGTCTTCATGATTGCGCTCAAAGTTTGCTGGCAGGTTTTAGAATTAAAGACATACATTGCTAATGACAAAGTTGCCTCAACTATTTTTGTTATGTGAGAAATATGATGAGATTGAAGATGTGGAAACTGTAATGGATTATTAATCCTCTAGCGCAATCATGCAAGCTGTCCTAGTGTGTAGTGTTTACATAAGGTTTTTTTCTTAAGATCACTTTTCAGCATTAGAAAACAAGACCAAACTGAATAATCTGGCTTTCAAAAAGAAGTCCACGAAATTGCAGCAAAGTGTCCATTTTCCATTTAGAGTATGCCAGGTGGATTGCCATTTTATTATCAGCCTGCTTGCTTGTTAAGGATACACTTTAGAAATTTCCGTATATGTCAAGATTGTTGACATTGCCCTGGTATACATGCCATGGAAATTCAGTGTCAAAAACCCCTTGATAATATGACTCTTCACACTAATAATTTAGTAGCTGTTCTTGTATATTAATAAAATTATTTTAATATTCTATACTAATTTGATATGTCTATTCAACTTCAAAAGATCAGGGAAATACAGTTTAAATGTAAAGGAAACAATGGTGTACACTTCCAGCGATTCTTGAATTCAATGCCGTTTTTCTTTAACCTTGGGGAGCTTCTTATCGGGGTGCCAAGTGTCCAAGCCTTAAACACAGTGTTTCAGGGTTTCACTTTTTTTAGTTTCTCCTCATTTTCCTTTGCTTTCTTGTTATGTTTTTTTCTTTTTAGTATCATGTTCAGAAAACAGTGAAACCAAATGTCTATATTCTTAACAATGTTACATAGGCGTTTAAGATATATGTGCAAATATTTCACACTGTGCCAGCAAGAGGTCCACTTCTTTTTTCTTCTCTTGCAGAAAACAAATGCAGTGTTACTGTCAGCAAGGCTACCTATTATTCATCTTGATCTAGCAAAAAATAAACATTTTTATTGTAACAATTTAGAATTTCCTATCACTGCTCAATAAACTCATCTCATGGAAATTCAACTGGGTACTATCGGTAGTTGTTTTTATAATGTAGTGAGGCAGAACAGAGGGATCAGACCATAAAGTACCTTTCCCTTGGTCAAAAAAAAAAAAGTANTCACTGCTCAGCCGTGGTCAAAGACGAGCAGAATGGTGAGATCCTTTGGGAAAGGTATTGAGTCTGTTGTCTTGAATCCTGTGGGCACTTCTGGTCTGTCCGTCTCAAAAACTGAGGGGATGACTTGGAGACCTTCAGTGCAAGAGGGGACATGGTAGAGCAGAACTCCTTCAGACTGTAGAACTGGATACATCCTATGCGTGCTTGTGCACATGCTCTTTAGCATAATTATGATGTGAATAGCTGCCAGCAAAAGGTCTTGTGCTGACACAAAAGAAAATTTCAAGTGTGTCTGATACTTTATTATTTTCAAACAGAACCTGACTTTTGCTTTTATGTATTGGGCTTAGTCACATAATTAAGAGTATAATATGAAAAATGGGGTTAAACAGTAATGTGCGAAGGCAAACGCTGAAAGTGTAAACTGAAACGAATACTAAAGAGGGTAGACCAGCCAGTCTTAATAGCAAATACTTCTTCCGTGACTATTCAAAAATAGTTTCAACTCAGTACACTTCAGGTTTCCGTATGTTAAATTAAGGTAAACGTAAAAGGGAAAACGTAAGCTTCTTATGAAAAATACTGGCTTATGAAATGTTTTGTGTACTACAAATGTTTATGGAAAAACGTAGGTCCTCTTCTTTTTATAGTATATCGTTTTGTCATCCACACTTTTTCTTTTTTCTGTCCATATGTATAACCTAAGAGTGGAACTTAGGGGATTCATAGAAATAAGGATCATTAGTAAGGTCGATTTTTTGGCAATAAATAATGAAGTCTCTACGTACTGGAACATCATACGGACCTTTGCATTTGTATCTGCTTTCTGCTTCTTGCTGACGGGAAATACAGCAGGCCAAGCCCCTCGGTGCAGAAGGGATGAGTTGTGAAGACTTCACTCAGCGAACGTTGAAACCGTACCAGCTGATGTACAGGTCTCATTATTGCCCACGTTTGCATACTGGCCTCTTTAGGATGAGATAGTAGTTTTAGTCTATTTTCCCCTAGATATATCCATATGTTAGTTATGATGCATATTAAGTATGTGAGTAAGACTACATTTGGTTTTGTTTATGATCTTCTAATATGTGAGTATAAAGCAAATTTCATTGTGGTGTGAAAAATCTAAACTGAACAAAGCAACTAATAATTAAAATTGAAATTGAGTCACTGAGACAAATCTCAGGGATTCTCTCTAAATATCAGCTTAGGAACATGAATCTTATTATTTTGTTACGTTGTTCCTAGACAGTTCTAGGCAGATTACTTAGAATAGAATAAAAAGAATAAGCATGCCTTACATTAGTAGTTTATTTTATAAACTTGATCGTAGATAGGTGAATGTGACTAAAATCTACACCAGATGCCAGAAAACCGAAGGAAGAATTTTTAGTTTATGATTCAAAGGAAATACTCAAGAAGTTTTATTCGGGCGGGCAACTGCATGCACATTCAGAATTTTATACTCAAATTAAATTCCACTATTTCTTCCTAATTACCCAAGAGCAGCATATGTCTGCTCTTTTAGAATGCAGTCTAAATAATTTCGTATTTAACACCAGAAGCTGTTTGTTGTGTCGTAAATTACAATGGCATTTTAATTTCTTATTAAAAGAGCTGCAAATCTAATATTTCTGCCTGTGCTTTGTACGTTTAACTGCTCCTAAGGATAAAGTTGCAGCACGTCCTTACGTGAGGGAACGGTGGGGCTTTTCTGTCCTTACGTGAGGGAACGGTGGGGCTTTTCTGTCCTTACGTCAGGGAATGGTGGGGCTTTTCTGTCCTTACGTCAGGGAACGGTGGGGCTTTTCTGTCCTTACGTCAGGGAACGGTGGGGCTTTTCTGTTCTGCGCCCTGTTCCTTCGTCCTGTTTCCTTGTGGAAATGGACAGGGTGAGCTTGGACGACTGAAGTTCAGAATGGGCATAAACTTTACTTTGTTTCTGTAATTCTCGTGAGCAGGGAAAAATACAGTGGGGTGGGCGTTTTTTTTTCCCTCTTTCAGGGTTGTCTGGATTCACAATTGGCTATTATCTTTCACCAGCTTACCTTCTGCAAGGTAATTTCTTTTTTGACGTATGCATCTTGTTTCTAATTGCCCTGGTTTTCTGGGGGAGATTTCTCCTGTGTTTTCAGAATACTGCTTCCTTTTATGCAGTCTATTTAACAGCTATCCCTTTTGTTTCACCAGAACGTCTTATGAACTGAAATCCTGGTTCAGCTCAGTCCACAATTTTTCCGAAATTCAATTTTTTAATCTCTCTTTTTTTAAAGCCTTAGTTATTGCAGAGGCATTTGAATCCTAATGCCACGCAACAAAGCATTGCTTCTTTTTAAAAGCACTTGGAGGGATGGCTTTCTCCTTTCGGAGTTTTCAAAGGCTGTTGCTTAACTGTTACCAGATAGATAACTAATTTTACGTTAGGGCAGGCATTCTATACAAATGGCCTCTGCGTTAATAAGCAATGGTAGCATCTGATGACCTTGCTATTCCATAAGTGAGTTGTCTCTATTGTAAGTCTCTTGCTGTATAGAAACGTTTGCTGTATTTGTGGTTAGGTACCCCAGAAGCAGACTGTCATCTCAACAATTTAGAGATCAACTTAGATTTCCTTTCAATGTCGTAAAAATAAGAATAAATAGAAATAGTCAGAATTGTTGCACAACGTTTTCCAAAGATGAATGTTTTATTATTCAAGTATGAAGGCTTTGAGGAACTAATGGAAGAAAATCCTTACAATAAGAAAATTGTTTCCATCTTGTAAGCAAGTTTAAATTGGGGCCTTTTCTTGTAATGAGAAGTGAGAGTAACTATAGCGAAAGACCATTCAATGGGATACGTCTCCAGTAATTGCATTCCAGTGTCAGTCCTTTTCCGAAGAGCATCCTTACTCAAAAGAAAATAAAGATAAAAAGGTTAGCACTTTCGCTGAAAAATAAATCCTGTGTCAAATGTACCTTTTAGAAATTAGAAGTTGGGAATCCATTATAGGCTTTTGAACTGTGCAAGGGAAAGCTATCCTGATGTTACAGTGAATTATGACTCTCGACCGAAAGGTTCGTAGCTTTACTATGTGGTGTTTGCTGTACATTTTCAATCTATGGTTCTAATTTTCTATTAAATGTTATAGACAAAGTGTACAGCAGTCCAGGCACTTGAGTTATTCCAAGCATGTACAGAAAAGAAAAGATAAAAAAAAAAGCAAGCAAGCTAAAGCCAAGTAGATCCTGCTTTTAGAGCCCATACAAATCCAGTGAGTCTAATGGTGTTGTCTCTTCCAGCACGGGAAAGTAGAAGCATCCTAGAAATTCTATAGTACCTCTGAAAAATTATTTTAAAAAAATATACACGCAAAATAAAACCGAAGACCATCTTCCTCCTGTATAACAAATAGAAAAAGATTCTATTGAGAAGATCTCTGTAGTAAAAAGTGTGGGTATTTATAATACTCAAAACTTCAAGAGTGTAGAAATATGCCATTTTTTATTACTGACAGTTTTTCTGATGCTAATTGTCAGAGCTGCCTGGAACCTTTCACAAACACTACATTTCATGTACATATGAATAGAGAAAATTTGTATTTACCTATAATTGTTTATTTATACATTTAGGTATTTGTGCATCTGTATTTATAAATACGTGACAAATAAATCCTTTTTTACTTTGCACGTGTTCTGAATTATATTTATGTGGTTGTTTTTACTTACTGCAAAGCTGTTTGTATGGTGTGGGCGGCTTTATGCAGAATACGCTACCTCAGGCAGACAAAACCTTTGCATGGCACCCTTCCCCCTGCCCCCAGTGCTTTTCCTACCGCGTTCTTCCAGTTCCTTTTAGCCCAGAACAGAAGGTATTTTTCAAGTATCACAAAAGAGAAGTGGTTATGTGATTCGTCGGTCAGATTAGGCTAGAAAAATGGGGATATGGAAGATTTGAAATATGGGTGCCTGAAGGTTGCTGACTTTTTTGTCCTTGTTTGAATATTCCTATTTATACTTGAGACTGAAGCGATGAGCCATCAGCAGGGTTACGTGGTCATGGGGGAGCAGCTGGAACGCTTGCTCATTTGAGGTGTGCAGGAGCTGCTACAACCTGCAGATGCGTTAACTTAACTTCATTAGCCTAAGTAGGTACCTGTGTTTTGGAGAAAGCTAAAGGTCTGTTTAAAATTTAAGCAAGTGGCTTCACAGCTGAAATGCATCATGGTTGATTATTCTGCCATTGCCGAAGGTGTAGCTAATACAGCTATTAGCAGAGGCTTGACCTTTTCTAGGGAACGTTCTGTTAGCAGATGTGGAGTGTAGCTGTGTTCCTGGTCTCCTGCTGCCTCAGGTACTATTCAACTGTTGCTTTTTTACACGAGTAGGCAGTAGATCTTGGCTGCTGGTGTTGCAGATACTGGTGTGCTGGTTGCTTGGTTGGGGTCCAGCTGCCTCGTGCGCCACACCAGTACAGAGGGATGCAGCGTGGTCACAGCTCTCTCTGTGGCACTCTGGTAATTGTGCTTGTTTCAGCAGTTTCTTACTCATTTCATGTTATTGAGACTATAACAGGAAATGGTCCGTGTTTTCCCATTGTACCGTAAGTATTTTCTTCTCTGAGATTTCAGGAAAAAGGAGATACTGCGTTTCTCCTAATATCAATGTGCTCACAGACCAGCCTGTGTTTTGGTGTAAGGTGGTTTTCTGCAATTCGTGCGTTGGTGCTTCTTATAATAGGATGAGCAACTAACCATCTACTTGAAACTATTTTCTGGTGAATTAGTTTTGCTTTTTATGCGATTGTTATCTCTATAAGGCTATGTAATATTGAAACAAATTCTGTCAGCTCCCGAGTATTCTAATCATCAAGATAAACTTATGTTTATTAGGTTGCCTGTGAACAAAGTAGAGATAACTATACTTATCTTCAACTACTGTGCATGTGCCGTCATGTAACACTACCCACGAAAAACATCAGTGTCCCCAGAGCTGTAGTGCTATCAGAGTGGACTTCTGTCCCAGTTGATGCAGTTTCAGTTGCCTGAGGCAAGAAGTTAATGGGGGTTGGCTTTCCAGTGGCAGCTTCTTCAAACTGAAGTTTTCTGTAGAGATTTTGTTTTAAAGGCATTATTTCTTCAAAACTGAAGCACTGGTTAATGTATGCATAGAGGACACCCACAGTTGATAGAAGTCACAATTCCACAGTCGTACCGTACAGGGGGCAGAGAGATGTTTTTGTAAAAGGATGACTAATTTCTAACCAGTCATCTTTCCAGTGCTTTTGGAGGCTGATGGCCATCCTTAGATAAAGGGCTAAGGAAAGAACGAGCTTTGTAGTGATTGCTTCACAAGCTGGCCTGGTTGAGTTGTGAACTCAGAAAGTAAGATACTCTTGAGGATTTTGGAAAAGTTAATGAAATCTTTTGGAAATTTTAGAAGGTTTTTATCCAGAAGAGAAATATTAGGTTTAAACGTGTAGTTTGCTGGCCTTAGCTGTAGCTTTGTGGCCGGGAAACAGGGACAGGGGAGCTGAAGCTTCAGAGATGATATGCCCTGTCACACCTCATCTCTGCTTGCAGGAAAAATAAATAAAGCAGAAGGTGAACCAGCAGTTGATATGTGATTCTTTTTTGCAATCAAAGATTGACATCCTTTCTTTTTCTGTAAAATGTTTAGTATTTGAAGATTTCAGAAGAATGACAAATACTAGGAAAAAAAAAAAAGAATCCTATAATATCCTCATTTTATAGAGGGAAACAGTGGCACAAAAAAGTAACTGGTCTCTCAGCTTTACCACAGACTAATCACAGAATAGAGGGGGCAATAACCAGGATTCCTGAGTAACAGAAACACTAATGCTGAAGATAATTTGCAGAGATTTCATAAACAAACTAACTTGACTGGAAGCAAAGAATGGTGCTGCTGTTGTCACTCTTCTTCTGAAATGGTACCCGTTTCTTGAACTGGATATTAATAATCCAGGGGAATGAGTTGTTGGGTCAGGGAATTGCATCCTGCGGTACTGTCCTTCTCAGCAAGCCTGAGGGTTCTTTTCGTCTTTGAGCATGAGCTCCTTTTGTGTATATTGTATAACAAATAGAAGTCACAGAGAGATGGATGGCTTCAGTCGTACCTAATGAGGACGGTTTAATTCTTGAGCAAGGCAGCATATTTATTTATATCTACATATATATGTGTCTGTATAAAAAAATTTAAAATTACTTTTGTCTTTGGCTTTTAGAGTCCCCTTTCTTGTGCTTCTCATTTGCAGCTGAAAGGGAAGCTGTCAGAATTTCGAAGATACGACTTTGAGATTTTTGTCTCAGCTCTCCCTCTTTGGTGCTTTGGATTGATAGTTTGTGACTCCTTTCACTTTAGAGTGTGCTTCTCTTCCAATCTTTGATTGCTTTCCAGTCAGATGGTATTTACCATAAAATTAAAGCAAAAGCAAGTTCTGTCTGATGTGCTTGAATGGGGGATTTTGGAAAGCGATGTGTGTAAGAAAGGGATGCTCTTTGCAAATTAGTCATAATCTCCTTTGAGTTTAAACAGAACGTGAGCCCGCTTTCCATGCTCACTTCCCGACGTGAACACCAAGTGCTCCACGGGATGATCTCTTGTGAAGGGAGAAGGAAACCCAAGGTAGCTCACTACTGACAACATCTTAAGGATTTTTCCATCTGGACTAAAAGATTTTGTGTACCTTGACAGAAAATCAATGCTTTCTCATTCTTATTAGGCCTGTAGCAACATCATCTATAGACACCTCTACACCAGGGAAAACTTCATTTAAAGTTCCCATCATTGCAGCTATATTGCTGCTAAGAAATCTTGGGATTTCTTGTGGAGAGGAGGGTCCCTTAGTCCTCCTTGTGCTGGCAGCATCAGGATGTCTTGTGAAGGGCAGGTTCCCATGGTCAGATTTGTTGCTGACTCTTCAAATTGTATCAGCTTAGAAAAAAACCTGACCTCTTTTTAAAGTGTGACTGTGGGAAGCAGCTTTGTCAGTGCTAAATCTTTCAATATTGCCAGCATCTGTACATCTGCAGGAGAGGTAAATGCAATGATTTACGTTGTCAAAGTCGTAGAACAACATAGCAGAGCATAATCCCTTGTGTGTTTTGGCAGAACGCATATTTTACCACTGGGAAATCTTTTGTTTGTACTTGAAGTGCCGGGAAGGTAATCAACTAATTTTGGCAATTATTTGAGTAGGAATCTTCTTGCGTGTACGTGAGCCTATCGCAAAGGCATTCTCATTATAGTTTGAATACGAGCACATGAAAGCTAATGGCAGTAACTAATAAAAGTAGTAAGAGGCGGGCGAGATTATGGAGAGGGTGTCTCTCTCAAAAGAAAGCGTAATTCAACTTCAGCTGCCTGCTGAGCACTTCCTTGGAGGGGAGCTCAATACTTTCTGTGTCTGACCCAGCAGCCTGAGCACCATGAGAGCGGAGTGGCAAGAATGGGGCAGTGGTACAGTTTCTTAAAAGATGAAGGAAGGAACAGGCAGCCCTTGAAGAAGCCTTGCCTTCAGAATATGTAAGGCATCTGAAAATTGGCAAGGAGCTGAAGCGAATTACTAAGCAGAGCTAGGGACCAACAAAAACTAATAAGTATAAATGTAAGCCTGAATTTATCAGCTAAAGCCAGGCATGTTTGAGAGTGTGTGTGCGCGAGTCTTGCTAAAAGCAGAGAGTGAGCGAGTGATATGTTGCCTTCATGCTCTTTAAAAGAAAATGGTTGCAATCCATATCATTTTGCTGTCAAACGTATTTGAAAAATAGAAAATGTATGTCGGTTATGTTCTGCAAGTAGTTATAAACAGTATTCCACAAGTTATTTGGTTTTCAGGGTTCCTTGGACTCCACCATTCAAATCTTCATGTGTCTTGTGTTATCCTGAAATTGGCTGTCAATCTGTACTACGGTAAAGTGAGGGCATTGCAGAGGTTCACTTTAGCCTCACAAAGACTGTCATCGTGGTGTTCTTAATGGAGAAGCTCTTTCAAAGGGCTTAATTCAGAGTCTGTATAAATGAGTATTTTACTCATGTTTCAAAGGCACTACCTCTCTCTGTGGTCTATAGAGGGCTCAATTTAGTCCATAGTCCTTTGAACACCCCTTATTCACTGCTATATTTCAGCAAGGCCTTAATTCCAGACAGGAAGCTTTGTAAGGTCTTAAATTTCATTGCATCCTCTTGATTCCACTGAACAAAATAGTAAATCCACCAGTGCAAAAGTGTAAAATATTCAGGTTTTCTTTTTGCTGTCCTACTGCATTAAGGAAGCTCCTAATAATTGCAGGAAGAAGCGAGAAACTTCAGGGTCAGGTAGCTCACCACCTCTAACTGAGGCTTTCCTAGAGCAAAATGTAGCAGGAGAGTGAAGTGCAGGAGCTGCAGCAAATTAGGCTCCGTGGCAGCAGTTAAGAGTCGCAGGATGAAAGCAAAATACGGCCCATTTTTCTGGGAGCCTCTTTGGGGTTCGATGGTATGAACGGTGCTCTAAAAATGTAAAATGTTATTACATGCTATTAGAGGAAGAGTCGGCTCAGCGTGCATTAGAGCAAGTGGCTGTGATAACTGAACTGTGTATTTGAAGAGCATGCTGTTAAGGCCTCTGTTGTGTTCACTTCCTGACTATTTATGCTTATTACTCTTGGAGATGGACAGTGATGTAAAGGTTAGTCTTCACAGCAGATATTTTTCTGTGATACTCTTCTTCATGGATTTTTGTCATAGCCATATTTTGCCTTCTCACCAATTCTTGTTTTCTCCCCGCCCCCTGTTTTTGTACCTAAATAATCTACTGACAGCATGCACATGTTGTTGGGTCTCATAGTGAAGCAGACCCATAGCTGACTCCCACACCAAACTCCCAGCATTCAGCCCCTGAGGCAACCTTGTTATTCCACTTGGTTTTCGAATGCCGCGTCATCACACTGAAAAGCTTACTGTCTCTCTTGTAATTATTTTTATTTTTATTTTTTTTCCCCTCTTGTAGAGCATGATGAGTGCAGCAGCGGACAGCATAACTGCGATGAGAATGCAATCTGTACTAACACTGTCAGGGGACATAGCTGCACCTGCAAACCCGGCTACGTGGGGAACGGGACCATCTGCCGAGGTAAGTCTGTTCCTCTAGCAACGCCGTAAAAGTGGCAGACTCTATTAATATTTTCTGACAGTCACCTACGTTCTGGTAACTTGTGATGGCTGGATTCTGTCAATGATTTGCTATAAGATTTATCATCTGGAAAATGGAGTATGCATGGAGATGATGGGAATTGATCTGTGCATAAGTTCACAGCAAGAAGGAAATATTTTTGGAATGCTAGGAGAAAAGCACTTTTCATTTACTGTCACCAGATACTGTCATTTGAGCTAGTATCATTCAGGTTCTAAGTGATGTTCATTGTTTTATAAACTGTGGATGGTATGCGCTATCACCTTTGGCTTTTAAAATTGAATCAGCTGCCTTTTGAATTAAGAAAATCATCTTTTACGCTAACATCACATGGTTGTTATTTGACTAATCACATCAGAGTAGGTTTTTTAAAAAAAATATCTTTACCTTTAAATGTGTATTTTGAAGATTTCTCTGTTATGTAAGCAAGAAATACTGATATCCCTGCTTTCCCTGAAGTGGTAGGTCGTTTATTTAGGGTTGTTTTTTGGTTTTGTTTCTGTAGAGAAAGAAGCAAATACATTATATAAAAAGAGAGGAGGGCATATATTAAACTGGTTGGCTTAGTGAGGCCTGTGTCATGAACTGCTATTGAGTTGTAACTCATGCATTTATGAGTTATATTTGTCTCTTAAAAAAGCTATTTTTTGTCTTGTCTGGGAGTGCATGCTTTCTGACTTTCTAAACAGACTTGCAGTAATAGAAAACAAACTTAATTTTTTTGAAATGACAACTATTGAAATTGGGGAATGTAAAGGGCAAAATAGTCTGTATTTAGTTTGGGGGCACAAGAGAGTGGATATTCGTTTTCCAGAATGTTGTGAATTGGCCAAGCAGTTCCTTTCAAGGAGAAGGAAGATTGATGTTCGTAAAACAAGCTAAAGTTCTTCGTCGAGGTTAGTCTGTCAACTGCTGAATTAGCACATACCGTCTTCCTGCTTTTTGATATGCCTTTCTTTGGCTACTGTCCATCTGTACAAGAGCATCACTGTATTGAAAACTGTAAATGGTTTGTAAAGATTTAATCATAGAATCTTCATGGTTGGAAAGGACCTTTGAGATCACAGAGTCCAACCATACACACACACAAAAAAAACCCCCTACAATCTCTGTCACTAGAGCATGCCCTGAAGTGCCAAATCTACACGTTTCTTAAATACCTCTAGGGATGGTGACTCAACCCCCTCCCTGGGCAGGCTGTTCCAGTGCCCGACCACTCTTTCAGTAAAGCAATTCTTCCTAAGATCTAATCTAAACCTCCCCTGCCACAGCTTCAGACCATTTCCTCTGGTCCTGTCATTATTCCCCTGGGAGAAGAGGCCAACCCCCACCTCTCTGCAACCTCCTGTCAGGTAGCTGTAGAGGGCAATGAGGTCTCCCCTCAGCCTCCTCTTCTCCAAACTAAACATGCCCAGTTCCCTCATCAGAAGTGATACAGAAATGTTACAAGAATGGTGAGCAAGTTAAATCTTGGTCTGTCTATATTGAAGATCAACAGGTGATACTGGGGAGAAACTCACTGTAGTATATTTTCAGTCTTTGATGGCAATGAATGGAAACTGCAACACAGACAACGAGAGTTTCAGGGAAATCTGAGTGGACAGCCTGTCTGACGGTGATATTTTGTTTTTCTGAGGATAACACAACAAGACAAACCCTTAATCATATTTCTTTGAAACAGGGATGTTTGGATTAGTTCATAAAACCTCTGTTTTCACACTGGTTTCTTTGTTTGCACACCTGGATATTTGGGTTAATGCGCCAAAAACTCAAAGCGAAACTCCTACTGCATATTTATTAATCTAGTAATGTTGAAATAATGAAATTGTGCTGGAGAAATGAAATAATGTTTTTCACCTCAAAGTTCTGTTGAAATCGGAGTTGGATAAAAATATATATTGCACATATTTTGTAGTATGCCTTGAACTGCACACGTGAATGCAGTTACAGTTGCCCTTTTGAGATAGGTGTACGTGGAAATAGAGGAAACGAAGTGCATTCTCATATTCTGACTGGGAAGCAAAAATTGAAAAGGAAACTGGAGATTATAGAAAGGGGTTTGCATTCTAATAACTATTGAAGTCACTGTGGATAAGAATAATCTGGCACTGAATGGAACAGTTACTACTGCACACCAGCTAATACTAGAATCGTGTGCGTTTTAGTGAATAATAAAAACACTCAATGTAAAGTAGTGGTCTGGGTTTCTCAGCCTGGGGTTCTGTGGTCACTTAAGGTTTTTACAAGTTTGGACTGCTAATTTAAGAAATGCTCCCATTCTGCCCGTGGTAGCACCAGAAGCAGCACTTTTGCCTCTTTTTCACCAAGTTTAACAGTGATAAGTTATCAGTTACCAGTCGCAGCGGTTTCCTTGCACAAATGCTAGGATTGGCCCAAGGAAAGAGGTGTGAATGTGTCGGGACGACTAAAAACTGCTTATGTTGTCTTGCAATAATTTTGGGGTTTTATCTTCAGGCAATATAGATTGGAAAAGAATAGATACAAGCCAAGGTGATAAGCTCAATGTAATACCGTCTGAAGACAGGATAAACATTTCTCTTTTCCTTGAGTCATCTGTAAGTGCTTTATAAATGTTTATATGTTATAGATGTGTGCATACACAAAACAATTGTTCCAACTACTGCTGAAATAACATATCTCTGTAATTCAATAAGAAATGTTATTAATATTGTCCAGCAAAAGCAGAAATAGAAAAACGATGATTTTATGACCAGGGAAAAGGACTGGCTTTGTGTCTGATTCACAGAGTAATGTTCCTCTTTGACTTTACTGGATAACACTGTGGTAGTCTTTACAAAAAACCCAGAATACTGTTATTTGTATTTTAGAAAAGAAAACGTATGTGTAGTTAAATTAAATTGCATGGTGAACTACTACTGGTAAATACAATGAAATTACTCTGGCAGGAATTTGTGGTGCTTGCATTTTTTTTGGGTGAAAAGTATGGAGAAATAAAAAGGACAGAAATAATCTGGATATGAATATTATGATTGCTGGGGATTTAGAAATAAAAACGAATGTTGACGAGGAAAGCAAATATTTTTTTTAAAAAAAAATCTCTATAATTAGGCTGTCACACTTCTTGAGTAGAAAAATAAATTTCATGCATAAGGAATTGCTTTACTGTAAATGTGGTAGACTAGACTATGTAATCAAAGACTGAATTGTGTCAAACTAGACGTGGAACCTGTCATGAAGGAAGGTGGTGGAAAAGGGCGCAGACCGAGACCAAATGCATTTCTGTTTTAAAATAGATACTGCCACAGTTTAAGTGACATAAAAACAGAGAGACAAGTGCAGACGAACACAAGAAAATCTTTATAAATACATAGGTACCGATATATGGACCATAAATACAGACAAATAAGACTTGTTTCCTGTGGGTGCTCTCAAGAAGGGGGCTTTAGCACTTCAGAAAGGCACTGAAATTTTGGCAATAGATCAGAAGAGAAGGTGAGCTGAAATGACAAGGCAGGACCACGCTGTGCCATCACCATTAGTGAATTTGACAGAATACTGGACCCAGAATCAGATTATATTTTAGGATTTCTTCAGAAAACAAAAAGTAAAATAGGGAGATCTTTGCTGGAAGAAATGACAGCATTAAAGTCATAGGACAGAGGAATAACTTGTTGAATAGAGAGAGATTCTGAAGCTACAGATTTGTTAAGTTACTCTTTTCTATGAAGGAAACTGAAAAAAATCAGAAGAACTAAGAGTGACTTGGGAAATGGGAGAAGCTGTAGGAGGGTAACGGAAGACTCATGCTGTGCCTGTTTACTTGAATTCTGTAAATGAGTTATAGAATTCATGGGTGAGGATGGAATGAGGACAATTGGAGCAATTTCACTGAGCTTCAGGGTAGGATTTAATAGCGCAGCATAAAGGCAATTAATTTAGGGTAGAAGGAAAAGGTGATAAAAATTGGTTTAGCAACTGAATGTTCTAGTTTAAAAAGAAAAAAAAAAAAAAAGGTGTGTTGGGCAAACGAGTACCTGCTACAACATGGCACTTAGCAGTGTGCCTGTCAGGGTGGATGTTGTGGCAAATCAGTGTTCAGTGGCAATGGTTAGATGAAAGACGTCTTAGTTTCCGAGGACGACCAGGTTTATGAATAACGTGTCACCTGTAGACAGGGTTGAGCGTGCAAGAGTAAAACTTTTGTCATGTATAAAATGAGTCAAACCCACTGTCATGACTCTAGTTGAAGAACTGGCATATTGAATACAGAGGTAAATACTGTATTTAGACAATAGATGCACTTGGTCTGTGTACTACTGCAGTGTTTCTGTGTGAAATCTTGGCAGGGCTTGAATCTGGGAGGCTGGAAAGTGCATACAGGGCAAAGTGTCTTTCTCTGCTTTTTGTCTTGATAAGTTCAAGTTGCGCTTCCACTTAGCAGCCTTGCTCTGGATGCTGTGGAAATGATGTGTTGAAGCGGGGTGTGCCATTTGTTAAAATACAGCGGACTTTGTGCTCCACCATCTACTTTACCTTAGCGAGATGGAAACCAGAGAATAGCTGCTGTGGGCTGTGCAGTCCCACAGGTTAAAGTTTATTACAGAGCTTGTTCCTTGTACCATGGACTGAAGTCAAAGAAAGGAGCCGAGGTATATTGAAACATCACCAGGTTTCCTAAAATAATTGATGACGTTTGGGATTAAATGCCTTCAAACAAACAAACAAAACCTCATCCGCCAGATTTTATAGGGCCTATAGATCTGACTTGTCAGCATGAACAACGTGCATCATGGTTTTGTTGGAAATCAGTGGTTTTCTTTTGTACAAGGAGCCCTAGATGTACGATACAAGCCTTGTCCTGGCTCTTGGTATTTTGTTCCAAACGTTTGTTTTAATGTATAAATTCTGCCCATAGAAGTCCTTTTATCTTATCAGAAAAATGGAAGTGGCCTTGAATATACTCAGATGGTAAACAGGGGTAATTCTTCTGAAAACAGACAAGATCTGTTTGCTAATCTTTTTTCCATATATCTCTGTAGTGGGGAATGAACAGAAGACTAGCCCTTAAACAAGTGCAAATATTTTTCATTGTACGTCTATATTTTACTTGTTATGGTCTGTCTAACAGGTATATTTAGTGTGCTATTTATATTTCATTTAGTGGTTTCTACTGAGGTGTAGATTTATTACAATGATTAAACGAGGTGGATTCAGTTACTACAGTCATAAACCTTAAAGCAAATCTTGCAATATGAGTGATGCCTGGGCAGAGAAACATTGGGTATTGTGAAATAAAAATCAAAACCGTGTTTATTCTAATTAGTATTCAGACTGTAGAATGCTTTATTTCTGCCAGACTATAGAATGTGGTATTTTTTTTTTTCTCCTGTTATATTCTTCTGCAGCATTTCACAGGAGATAGTTAAGGGATTACAACTCAGTGTATGGTGGAATCTTAAAGATGAAAGCCATTATTATTAAGTGGTTCAGTTCTTCTGCTATAATTGGGAAGTCCAGATTACTTGTACCGTGGTTCTTCATATATATTTGCTTTGGAAGATCTGTTTGGGAGTGCGGTTGTTACTGATGAACTTACTGGTCACTTCATGAATAACTTGTATAATTAACCTGATATGAAAAGTAAACAGATTTCAAACAGATACTCCTATCTTTTATAAGGTAATGGGAATAATCATATGCAGTCATTATTAATAATACACTCAGAATGTTTACTGACAACAAGAATACATCACAGGCTTGAAAATGGCTTTTGGCTGATGTAAATCAGTAAGTTGGCCTATTTTACGCTGTTTTAATCACCAATTGTAATCAGATGGATGTGTTGTTTTAACAAATGCAGTCCGAGAGCTTTCTTTCACTGCCATTTCCTTCTTTCTTTCCAAGCAGGTATTTTTTAAAAGTAATTCTTAGTCTGAAATATATTTAATAATCTGAAAAATGTGCCCATAAAAGAAATTATATATCTTCCAATGTGTCGGCAGTATAGTGATAGTGTAGTAAATAGATGACTAAAGACAAAGAAATCTTCATCTGTTATGAAATTTCTCCTGCTATGAAAAATACTCGAGTATTTTTAGTAAGAGTTGAAGAAGAAAAAAATAAATAAATCAGTCTCTTTGGTTATTTCTGTGCTGGGTTATCTGCTTTTTTTGCGTCCTTTTTACGTTGACATCAGCAATGCTAAGGCAGATTAACTAAAGTCCAGCAATGTGAGATAGACGTGCTGATATCCTGATATTAAAGCATATCAGATCACTGTAAGATGACTAACTGCCACTTAGGTTATGTTTTTTGCGTGTGTGTGTCTCTGGAGGTGGAGTTGAAAGCCTTTATGGAGCATTGGAGTGCGTTATAATATGTAGGCCAAGACTAAAGTGGAAAGGAACAAACACGTCTTTTCCTACAGCCTTCGATTTTTGTAGCTCTAAGGCTTTGAATGGTTGATATGCCTTATCACGGCTTTAATTGCTGTTTTGGTGTAATATTCGCAAGTCTCATGAAAGAATGTTGGAGTTTTGACTCATGCTGAGATTCTCATCTTCATTCTTCAGTCTTGAGCTTTGTGTAGTTCATTGTACCTAATATGGTGTGAATAAATCGCTGCAAAAGCAGTTAAGTGCATTCACATGCATTTTGGTGTCACTTGGCACGTGTGGAAAATGGCGTGGCAAGTGTAAGACACTGGATAGTCCCGCTTTTTGGGTGAAGCATTCTAGATGTAACGGATCTAATAATTTTAAACCAATACATAGTTACACAATGGTGTAATTGGAATTCTTAGAGATTTTTCATTCTAGCATGGTTGGACTCTGAATCAAGAAAGTCTGATAGAAGCCACTAAATTTTATGTAGTCCTAGATCCACTTTATTAATAAAAATTAAAATTTGAAGTTTTAATGTAAAAATCTGTGTATTTTTGTTCATGATTAGTTAGTTATCGAGGGTGGTACGTTCATTACAGTTGCTATGTTTGTGTTTGGATTTTGAGTTACATAAACTCCCTTTGTAAATTATTTGCCATATACTTTTTAAGCCCCTTCAGTTCTAATGTTCTCGGTTTGATTTTGGACTGTAATAATTGAAAATAATTTTGATGAAATTAAGGTGATATAGGATAACTTTTTCCTGCCCTTAAAACATCATCGTCTAGATTTAGTTGTGCGAGATGTTGAACTTCAGGCGTAATTATGTTTGTATTAAGAGCTAAGCTATACATTCAGTCCAATTTTACAGCCTCTCTAAAGGCACAGTATTTCCTGCTGATTGGATCCTGTGCTGTGTGTGAGATTGTTCAAGATGATTTAGAATGCACGTCGGTTATGGAAATAGATCATTTAAAACCCGTGATTAACGTAGCTTGTCAGAATCCAGATCCTGATCTCTTTGCCGTCACAGATTGTCTCACAGCTCTAGGTTTATTGCTAATTTAAAAAGAGTGTAGTACTGATTTGTGCTTGCTGAAGAAGTGGTCTAGTCCAGAGCAACTATTGTATCTGTATAAAAGGAAGGAAACGCTGTATTTATCTGAAAAAATTTAAAACTTAATCTGATAGGTTTTTCTGCTTGTATGAGTAAGTCCGAAGGGTTCAGCAGACCTACTCATGAATGTTTATGAGGGTTTCTAGGTTCAGATTCCGAACCTGGGATTCTCTTGTTGACTCAGTCGCTTATTGTCTCCTGCTGCTTTGGTTTCCTTCGTTTAGAATCAGCAGTTCACTCTAGACTCACGGTCCTATATGGCACGTACAAAAGAATTACAAGGTGATGACAATTTAACAGTTATGTTCCCCACAATCTCCTGGGCAGTGAAACTGGGTTGTGTAGGAACATGGGACTATTTCAATATTCATTGCTTATCCTTTTAAAAGAGTATATAATAGGAAAAAATGTGAAGGTTTTGGTTTATATTTAATATCTGCACCATACGTTGTATTTACTTTCCACACTCTGTTCAAGATCGTCTCAATCAGTAACTCCTTCTGTTTGCAGCAGCTGTGTCACCTCCCAGGTTTCTGTCACAGAACCCCTTGAGGAGCCCAATCCAGGGTCTCCTGAAGTCAAGAAGAAGCTTTCCAATGCTACTAGAATGATTCATTCATGTTACCCCAATTTGTACTTTTTTCTTTCTTCCTGTAGTATTAAAATCTAAAATTTGAACAAAAAGTATCAATTATTAAATCCACAAACACACCCTACATTCAAAGAACTAGTTTGCCATGCTTCACTGCTTTTTTGATGGTAGAGCAATAGACATCGTGGTCAGTCATTTGGTCTGCAGTACTGCCTGCTTTTAACTTGTAATCCGTATGATGTGGGAAACCCAGTCTGTTTAGCTCTGTGACTCACGGCCTGCTCTGGGAGCTTGCCGTGCAATTATTTGGAACAAAGTACTTATTTTCTCATGGTGGGTGGGACAAAGCAGTTCAGTAAGAGCTTCTTGAAATATAGCACTGCACAAAGCCTGTTGCAGCGTGGGCTTGACTCGGTGCTGCAACAGGAGCAAAATAGCATCAGCAGCACAGAACTCACTCTCCTGTGAAATCAGTTACAGCGTGCAACCGTTTCAGGATTAATATATATGGAACAGGCACATTACAAGGCAAGAGGACACCAAACCCATGACATTCTTTCTATTCCCTGTAGACCATAACCAAACAACATTGAAAACTGAATATAAATATCTTGCCCAAATGTAAAATAAGAGTATTGCAGGTACTGTTTTTGGCACGAGGAGTACTACTGCGCTGTCACCCCAATGCAGAAGGAAGTACTTTTTCACGCTGCACATAATTAATGTGGAAACCCTTGGTCAGAGGGTGGTGAGGAGGCTAGACAGACTTGAAAAAGCTGCTGCACATCAGAAGAAAATCCCAACCAGCGGATGCACAGTCCTCAGTTTGAGGAAGGTCATGGGGAATCCCTGGGAAGTGCCACCAGATCCTTGCCCTGTTCTTTACCTTGACGTTCATTATGGATTGTAGTCACAGAGAGGATGTTGGGCTATAGCAAGCCCTGTGGGATGATCGAGTTGATTTATTTTCATGTTCTTCTAGCCAAGATTATTATTAGAGCAATCCCTTTTGGGTAAGGATAATATTAGTCATTTATTTATGTATTGTTTTATTTTTACAAAGGGGTCACTAAGATTTTCACAGGGGGTTTGTGGGGCTGTTCTTTACCATAGCAGTGGAATAGGCTCCAGCCAGAAAACTGCTTTCAGCCTCCTGTTCCTATGAATTTCCCACACTGCAATAAACCAAAGTAAAAACATTAAGTGATTTGTCAAACGTGACACACGCAGTCAGTACCTGATCCAGGATTCAGACTCTCTTCCCAGAATGATAGGCCTGTTCCTGAGCCCTTGGGCTGTGATTTCTCCACAGAAACTATCAAAAATATTTTAAAAATACCAATGCCTTTTGGCTTTGGAAAACCAAAAGAAAGGTTAGGACTCCAAAATCAAGCATTAAGGGATAATTTAAAATTTAGGTTGCCTGTTCAATCTTATGTCACTTGCATCCACTCCTGAAATACAGTCCTTACTGATAAAATCACAGGTGGTGTGGGTTTTTTGGTCCCTCTGGCTCATTCAGTGCACAGTATAGACTCGTCAATCAGTGAGGGAGATGAAGTCCTGAAAGTAGGTATTCAGTGTTTATTTTTTTTTGTCATTCATTGTGTGACCCTATTACTATTAGCTACTGTCCCAGTATCTGTACTGAATTTTAGGATATTACTAGGTCCTTCAGAAACCAATCTGTATTGTTCTTATCAAATGATCGCGATGGAGTGAAAATGTACTTTAGTTGCCTTTACATTACCTCTCTGGTATCAGTGTAGTGTGGTGGTTTAGCTGTTCGAGCATTTGTCCGGGTTTTTGGGGAAGGGCCTGTAGTGGTGTCCTTCTTATGCTTTTCCATGACTTGAGGAGGATGATGGTACTCTTTGTGGTCTTGCCGTTGGAGGAGGATGTGGAAAAGGGGTTCAGTTCCAGGTTCCCAGGCAAGTATGTTACAGCTGACTTTCCTCTCTGCAGCTCCTGCAGTCCTCATTGTCTTCTCGTTCCCTCTGTTCCCCAGCTGCATCTTTTCTCTGTGGCTTTGTCTTCTCTTGCCTTGGTCTGGCTCGTGCAGCATTGTGAAAGTTGCCGAATGCTGGAAGAAGAATGTTAAGAGAGTGTGATTAACCATCCACAATTCGGAGACAATTCAGAGACATGGCAAAAGGCATATCCTTCAAATCTCTGTGTCAGAGTGGGGACACAGGGACAGGGGAGAGTCAAAAAAAAACAATTGTAATAAATCTACCTGTTACTTATTTTGAGAAATAGATGGATTTTTTGCTACAATGCAGCTTCTGGTAGATATCCAGCACAGGAAAAAAGTAATTACAAATTATTTACTTGACCCTGTTACTGAAAATGGTATTTTATAGTAAGGAAAACTTGGATTGCCCTGTGTGTAGGTATTGCTTACTTTGCGTGAGTTACGTTGGTTGTCTTACTAGTTTTGGAGGTCGCATTTATTTGTTGAGCGCTGGGAATGGCAAATCTGGAAGCCATGCAGGATGTTTGATGGGACAATTTGCATGTTTTTATCTGGAAAGATTCTCCAGTTCGACTGTTTCACAGTGGTGCTGGTGTTTTAGCCTCTGCAACATGCTGAAAAGTTGAGGCACCCCTGCGTGTGTAAAGAGTTCTTATCTAAAGTGTTCAACGATAAAAATAATAAATGGGGCTATGCTAAGTGAGCATATGCTAAGTACAAGGCTAATGGCGAGCTTAAACAGTATACTGCGAATGGTACCTGAAAGAAATGTTGCCGTGAAAAAGAACCTATTCCGGAACCTTCTAAAAAAAACAAACGGCGCTTTGAAGATTGTATCATCAAAATGAATTATAAGGTGAATTCAGTACACGAACTACAAGAAGAATGTGAATTAAAATAGCTTAGGACACATTAAGTGCAGAGGGAATTAGAAGTTAAAGTAAACCAAGTAGGGGTGGGAATTGAAGGGGTCCCACTTTTCAACATGATTTGAAATTCAGTCATCCAAGAGTACAAATGAAGAATTTGTATGTCATAAAGACTAAGAGTTTTTATTTATGTATTCCTGAAGGGCCAGGACTGTGTGACCTATGTTGTTGTTCTGCCGATAAATACTCAA
Organism: Stercorarius parasiticus; assembly: GCA_013396915.1. Lineage (NCBI taxonomy): Eukaryota > Metazoa > Chordata > Aves > Charadriiformes > Stercorariidae > Stercorarius > Stercorarius parasiticus. The sequence continues at coordinate 831,410 of VWZL01002081.1, forward strand.
GCATCTTAATGTGTCACCTTGATGGGGCTTGCGGTTTTCTTTCTTTTTTTCAGTTATGTGCCTAAAGACGGGAATTGTCAGGCTGGATTTTTGAAGCTAAACTTCAAACCTGACTATTTGAAGGCTAGTACATGCTACACAGGCGCATCGAGCAGGGCTTGAAATTTTAAAATGGTGTAAAATTCACAAATGTACCTTTGTTGTTTAAAAAAAAAAAAAAAAGCTATGCACGTCCATACCTTTGTGCACGTCCATCTTATCCATCTTCCTCTGTAGCTTGTTAATTACATTGAAGCCTCAAGGGTATAAGTATATGCCTCCGATAGATTATGGGATGCATTTGCTGCCACTGATGAAGAGGCTGGATGGCTGTTCTCAACAGTCACTTGTACTATTAAAATGTATCCACCCATTCCCGTGAGCAGATGATTTCACAGTGCCTGATGGCTTTGCGAAGGAGCTGCTGTGAGTGGAAGGCCCTGGGATGGAATCAGATGGCAGTTGGGTGTGGAGCTACTAGAACACTTGCAGAGTTTAAGTAGGCAATATCCATTCCCCTGCATTAATTACAATGGTTTACCGATGCTCATTAATATGCCACTTTTATTACTGAGACACATGGTTGTACTGCTTTCCTGACACCTATTATTTCCTCCCTCTGAACAGAACAAAGGAAACAATAGTTGTCTGACATTGCCATGACATACGTTGTTTCCCAATAAAAGATTGAGGTAATCAAATCAGTCCTGCATGCACAGCACAGTATTCCCTTAGCCTTCGGAGAGAGACAAGTGAGAAAATTCTTAATGTGGTAATTTTAGACCCGACTGAGCAAGGTATGTGTCTAACTAAAAGTAAGTGATTGACTCCAATGAGACTTCTGACATAATTAGGCACTTAGTTTTTTAGTTCCGTGCTGAATATGCCTTGCTGTGTTTATATCACAGAGGTTAGAATAAGCACAGACAGTAAGCATTCATGTTTTGCTGTGGGTATTAAGGGGAGGCTGAATTCATCGTATCTGAAGAAAGGATAACTGAATAGCCAAATCCACCTATCGCTTATCTCTGAATCCTCGGCAAATAGAGTCAGCTTAGCAGAAGATTTAGAAACTAATTTTCAGTGACATCACAGAGGAGTTGTCAGAGCCAAAATAAAAATGAGTGGGAAACTGTAAGTGGGTGCTAATGGTTATTGCCAAGTCATTTTGAGTGCTCCATTATTTATTTATTCTTTTACTGCTGTAAAAGCACTAGAATTCAGAAATAGCTCAGATGCTTAGGTTTGATCCACTGAGTATTTGTACCCGTTGCAGCATAGAATCATAGAATCTTCATGGTTGGAAAGGACCTTCCAGATCATGGAGTCCAACCCCTACAATCTCTGTCACTAGAGCAAGCCCTGAAGTACCAAATCTAGACGCTTCTTAAACACCTCTAGGGATGGTGACTCAACCCCCTCCCTGGGCAGGCTGTTCCAGGGCCTGACCACTCTTTCAGTAATGGAATTCTGCCTAATATCTAATCTAAACCTCCCCTGCCGCAGCTTCAGACCATTTCCTCTGGTCCTGTCATTATTCCCCTGGGAGAAGAGGCCAACCCCCACCTCTCTGCAGCCTCCTTTCAAATGTTCATCATGTGAAAGAAAAGGAAGCAAAAAAGCACCTACACCCAGCTGGAGTAGAGGACAGGCAGTATACTTCCCATCTTCTGGCTGCTTGCTGTAACCACTAACACAGGGAGTTACACGTCCTTGTGCTTGCTTTTCTGCTCCCATGTTTCGCAGGTTCAGTTGTGGGATCAAAAGGACAAAGACTTTTTTTTTTTTTTTTGTTTTTTGTTCAGAAAGAAGCGGAGCTCTGGGTTTCATTTCTTTTAGAGTGAGGGAGAGTTAACCCCCACGCTTCCCCGGCTCCCGGACAAGTGCTTCAGCAGCAGACAATTACGCAGGGCATTGGTGATGACATGTCCCTGTCGCCTTGATTCTCATGGACCTGGGTAGATTCAGGCTGGAAGCTCTTTGTGGAAGTCAGTGCTTTCTGTGGGGCTCCCTGGCAGGCTTTTGGGCCACTTGGGCTTGAGGATAGTGGGACTGGGAGTCCCACAGACTGAGGCAGCTCGTTTTCTGCTTACTCCAGCTGACAGGGCCCCATTCTGTGCCAAAGGTTTATGCAGCGTCTCAAGGTTTCTGTGCAAAACACAGGTGTCTGTCAAAGAGTGTCTGGGCGATTCTCTTAGTCGTATAGTTGAGTTTTATGTAGTCCTGCAAGGGGCAGGGTGTTGGAGTTGGTGATCTCTATGGATTCTTTCCAACTTCAGATATTCTATGATGTCTAATGTGGCTCGGTGAGGAGGCTGGAGAGAAGAGCCGAGGAAGAGTGCTGAAATGGCATTTTCAGATGTCATTACCTAAATTCTGTCTGCGTTGCATTTGAGGCATGCGGGTGCTTTGTTTGATCTTTCCCTTTATGTTTTCCCTCTATGTGTTGCTTATATTACTGTTCCTGTTGGTGTGGATGTCTACTGGGAGAGTTACACCTAGTGATACAGTAAATTATACCTAATGCATAAAATCAGATGCATGAAAACAAGTGTAATTAACTGTCACTGATAAAGGCAGACGTCAGAAATTTGTAAGCAATGTTTCTTTGTGCCGAGTACTTAAAACTGGAGATTGCACATTAAACAGAAGTGTGATACACATCTTGAAATATAATTGCAGGTACTTTTATGATGTGTTTCTAGGCTCTGAGCTGTGATTTTTGTATAGGCTTCAAAATCTCTTATATTGCTGTGTTCCAGCAGTCAGTGAGAAATATCTGGCCTTCACTGCAAATAAACTGTGCTGTAGAATATGGCTGAGCTTAATGTTAGCAAACCTGACGTACTGCATTTGCATCTGAATATATTTATTTAATTTTATTTAAACCTTAATATTCTTTCTGATACTGCAGCTCTGATAAACCTTGTGAACTGTCTCCTAGGTCATACCAGACAGGTCCAGTCAGGCTCCCATCTGTTCTAGGCAGGCATGCTAGGCACATGTTAATGAGGTAATCCGTAAGAGGACAGGTAGTCTGTTCTTGCCTTGAAAATTACATTTGACAGATAATATTTCAAACTGCTGCAAGAGCATAAGCTGTTACTTCTCATGAAATTGTGCAGGTATGGTGAGAAAAAGCATTTTCATTAAGAATTTGTTCGTGCCCTTCAAAGAATACATGCCCTCTTGTGACACTTACCACTGTTTATTTGTAGCATACTGCAATGCTGAAATGCTCCGGAGGACTGATGGCTCTGAAGTGTCATAGGTAGCATTCATGTGTCTCATATTGGCGACGTCAACGTACTGCAAAAGAAACACTTATCTCCACTTAGCTGAGCCACTTAAGCACTTCTCTCATCCACAGACTGACTCTGCCGACCAAGGATGAAGATACTTCTAATTTAAGGGAAATTATTTTAACCCTATAGCTGGTAACATACTAGTTTTGTAAAATGTGTGGCAGATGGAGGATGCTGAAGTTGGTGCCCATGCTGGCGGTTATTCACATTTATGTGGACGGTGGCATTTGTTCGTGAGGACTGTTGAACACACATTCGGAGGCTTTAACATGGTCTTTTTAGCGAGTGTGGTGAGAAATGGCTGTAGATGTGGAAATGTCAGAAGGGTAAGTGATCCTTCTAGAAAGGAGGAAAGTAGAAACTTTGATGCAATGGTATTTGAAATTCTGCTTATGCTTAGCAAATAGGGGAGACTGAGAGCACCTCCACCTTGTGCAGTGGAGTGTGGCCCAGTACCGTGGGCAGTGGTGGCCAGAGCACACAAAGGGCGCTGGGTGCGGGATGCTGGGGACTTGCTGAGCCCTGGGCGTGGTGGGCTGTGCCCAGCTGCGCTGGCTCAATGGTGTCCGCAGAGCGAAGTCAGTGGCTGCTTCACTGCCTCCAGTGTCGCATCTCGCTGCTTGCTCAGTTTGACCTCCAGTATCTCTGGAACATTATGCGAGGTCTTTTTTTTTTTCTCCTTTGTATTCAGTAACTTGAAGTCAATTTAATATTTTCCGTCATGTTTCCACTATTATTTTAAAGTAATTAAGATGCTAATATAACTACCGGAGTCATTGTTGAACCCAGCCTACCCAGCTTTTCATGAAAGCCCCCGGTTAAATGATCAGCCTTATTCAGTCATGTTAGGTATTTCTCATTAAACCGCAATAATTTGAAAAGTCTTCCAGTAAGTCAGGTGAGACTTTCTCATGAATGTATGATAATCATATTGGTGATAGATCATATAAAAATATCTTCTTCTAGCAGGGTTATTTGCATTTCAGTCGTGATGTTGACTAGCTGACGTGAAATCTCTTTTCTTTCTATTGCGTTATTTGAAGGATGCAGGGAAGTGAGTGCTGGGTATAAAACGACGTGAAGACACGTAGATCTTGTAAGTTTGAACCAACACAAAGCCTAATGTGATTCTTGTTTTCCAAGCCCAAAATCAATGCAGACATTTGAAAGGTTCAAATCTGATCCTCAGGAGCTGCAGATCTTATTTATTAATCTGACTGTGTAGTTGTGCATTTAAACAGCGCTGAAAGAAGCCTTTGTGCAAGACAATTGCAATTTTCTTGTTATGCTTGAGTTGTGACTGCTGCATTGCCAAAATGCGGTTTTATTGCAAGTTTGCTTCTTCAAAAATGTACGTTAGAAGCCAGAATTTGTACTGTTAAACGAAATGTAGGAAATTCAAGTACGTTTCATTACAAAACAGTAATAATTTGTTGAGCTGGTCAATTGCTTTCAAAGAAATGAGAACCGTATAACCCACAAATCAAAGAGAGAGTTGATTCTAGCTTCTTTTGACATGAAAGTGTTTTCATTGTGTAGTTAAATACATACTGTGATTGATTCTTAAGATTTGGAGCAGCTTTCGTGGCTTGTATCACTTGAATGGCTTCCACTTTGTCTATAGGTGTAAGAATAAATCACAAAATGATCCATTAGGAAGCCTGCAAGGCCCAATACTGCAGTGTTGTTGCGCTGAGTTATGTGTGATTGTGACAGCGATTACTTGGATTTTGGGACAAGGGAAAAGTATGATTTATTATGTTTTCTTTTTTGACCAAGGCATTTGCCTTGTTGTATAGATTTGCTATATCAATAACGTATTCTATGGAATTTCGGCATTAGGACAAATTTTCTGAAACTGACACCAGCTTTTGTGGTGGTGTTTGTAGAATCATGGAACCATTTAGGTTGGAAAATACCCTTAAGATCATCGACCCAACCATAAGTGGTTGCAGTGATCAGATGAGGGTGACGCTAAACCTGGCTTGTTGAATGCAGGCTATTTCTGGATGGGCTGTCTTTGCTTTCATCAGCCTTTTTCATGTGATCACTTCCAGTCCAGGTTGTGTGAGTTCTGCGCTGCTGTGGTGTATTCCCGAGTAGCGTGGTCCCTACATGCTTTCGTGTAATGTGATCAATGTTGACTTGATAAATATATAGGGGGAGGGAGAATTGAGCAAGTTCAGTATCTCCGTGAGATAGATACGGAAACCTCATCCATGCTCTGCTCGGTGCTCATCGAGTCAACCGGATCCGTCAGGTCAAAATTGTCTCCTCTCCCCTGCGGGAGCCCCGACTTACATGGTTGTTCAATGCTTCTATACGCAGAACAAATGGAGACTGTGTTTTGTACACATTATTGTCAGTGTCTTAGAACACCAGTTAATAAGGGCATGGAAACAAGCCTGTTACTAATGCCTGTCACTGCCCGCAGCCATCGCTGCAGCGTGTGGACTGGTGACAAACAGAAGACAGGATAATCCAAGGAAGCAACATAACGCAATTGTGTTTCCCTTCTTGTCTCGTGTTTTCCTTTCTGACTTTAATGACACAGCCAGTGGACAGACTCTAGACCTTGCAGTTATTTCGAATTGTCTTCGATTATTGGATTTTTCTTTTCTTTTTCCTTTCATTTCATTCTGACTTCCAAACTGCTGCCATCGTTGCCCAGGAGCCTCTGCTGAAAGGGCAGGACCTGTGGACTGTCCCGAGGGTGTTCATACAACCACTGGGCTGTAACTCTGAGTTGTAGAGCAACGGCTTTAGGTTTGTTTTTCCACAGAATGAAGCGTATTAACTGTTTCAGTGCATTTATTTTCCGCTAGCTCCAGTAAAGGAGTATATTAAGGTCACTTTTTCTCCCGAGTCTCCCAGCTGGCAACATAAAATGTTGCTTCGCCACCAGGACAGCATTTCTTTTGCTGTTCTGTGGTGCTGGGGGTTAGCCTTGCTTTTTAGATGGTTGGGTAAAGGGATACTTCTGTGTATTGGGTTTATTGATTTTTGAAAAATGCATGCTGTGAAATTAAATGAATAGTTAAATACTGAACTGTTAGGAAGAAATGCCCCTTTGGTGTCTTTTAGATTAAAATTTACCAAGACAAAGACTTCCAATTTTAAATTCACCACAGACCAAGTATACAGTTATTTTAAAATGCTTTTTTCTTTGCTAGTTGATTTAGTGTGAATGAAATCTAGATTGACAGTCCTAAAGGCAGAAGTCCTCAACTCTGTTTATACAGAGTGTGACAGTAAGAAGGAAACTGCCATTCCCTTGGCAAGGGGCGGGTTATAAACTCTATGAGGCCTAGTCTTCAATGACTAGCAGCAAACTTGTAAAATACAGTCAATTATTTTTATTAGGCTTTGTTACTAGGCCACCACTAAAAGGATTACTTTATTTTTACAATCTGTTTTAGTGTTAGAATCTTCATCTTCCGATCTGCATGAACCTTTATGTCTTTCTCATGCATCTTCGTCTTTGGTTCTTCACCTTCTGTTTCCTCTTCCCAAGCAAGAAACTTATGAATATTCTGGTCGGAAACTTACATTTCAGAGTTCTTTGCCACAAACCGTTGGTCACAGAATGTCAATTTTACACATTTCAAGAAAGACATTTTTCTCTTACGCTGATTATTTCTTTTCCAACATCAGAAGCATCTCTAATTGTGAACTTTAAATCAGAGTACAAGTGTGGCCGGCTTGTACAGCGAGAAAATGTTTAATTTCCAATTAAGCATTGGGGCAGCAATACCTTGGGGGCAGAAAGGCGAGGGGAGGGAGGAATTTGTCAGTGGTATTTGCTGACTGGGTGATTATTAGCGATAGGAGATACTGAAACTTAATTAGAGTTTCTGATCTGGAACACTGTATTAGGTTTAATTATGTCTGGAAGTCTAGCATTTTACACTTTTTCTTTTAATTAAAATGTATGAATTTAAGAAGCAAAACTTCTAAATCTTACAGTCTGGGCAAACCAAGAGCAAGAAGAAACTACACTGTCTACATTATGCCATACTAAAAAAAATAACAGTGGTAGAAGCTGAGGAAGGTGGAAAAAAGGAGGACTTAAATATCTGACCTTTAAGAAATGAAATGAATTGTAATGGTGTACAAAGCCAAGCTTCTTGGCAGAACTCCAGCCGATAGCGATGTGATCCGCAACGTAGCAGTTCATCCTATTCTGTGTTGGCATGGGGTCACGCTGTGCTGTAGATTGTCCTGTCTTTGATGTGAAACATAAACATCAAAGATCCAATATGGAGAGCGTTTAGAATCATGCAGATGCGATCCCCGAGTGTCCTGGGGAAATTCCAGTTGCTGTTCGGCGTTGATGAGCTCCAGAGATCTGTATCTCCACAGTGGATGAAACAATTCCTCCACTACATTTTTACAGCATGTTTTCAGGTTTAGGAGTGTTACCGAGCAAGATGCTGTGTGAGATAAAGCATACAATTGCAAGCACACAAATTAAAAATTTAAAGGATGAAGTACTATAGGGAAATGTACACTTACCTTGATGAAAGCACTGCTAAGGTTACTCTAATTACCTCTTGTAAGAAGATATAGTAATAAAAATGATACCCACTACAGTATGAACTTAAGTCATCAACCTCTGAGTTACTTCTTACATTTTAATCTGTCCTGAAAGGGAGTGATCCACCGGTAAGACGTAGCTGACGATGGTGATAGATGCAGACCATTTCAGCAATTCTCTGGGTCTTGACAGCTCTACTCACTCATCTGCGTCGCTGAGACCGCTGGGATATATCTCCCTGGGCTACGCTTTGTATCTCAGCAGATTTTCTCTCTCAAGTGATGTTTTTGTTTTATGTTGTGAGAGACCGTCTTTATTCCTCCTTGGAGTCTGGATGGAAATGGCACAAATATGGTAACTCCTCACATAAACTGAGTTCAGCTTGTCCTTTTTTCTGTTTCTGACCTTCAAGTGGTGGAAGGTCTATATTTAGCACAGGTTGGGATTTTAAGTTGAATTGGAGGTGCTAATACGTCTTACATTCAGCAAAAGGATCCAGAAGCAGGACATGAGGTGGGGTGTAAGCATTTTAGCTGCATTAATATACTTTGTGGAGTTGGATACTGAAGCATGGAGGAGGCAAGCACATACAAGCTATAAGCAGGTTATGAGGAATGGCTGATGTGCTCGCAGGGTTGTGAGGAGCTTTCTTCAGTTGTGGGAAACGTGGGAGAGCGCCATGCACTGCTGGGGGAAACTGGTAAGCTCTACTGCCCTGGTATATTCCAGGGATCTCTGCGCTGCTACTGAAATCTCTGCACGATTATTTTCATTATATCCCTCTCCCTGGGGTCACGAAATGCCATCCTTAATCGCAGGTTCAAAAGGAGTGGTTCAATATACTCCGTAGAGACAACATGCCAATAAAACTTGTGTTGGATTAAAAGCCTCCATGTTCTAGGAAGATATGGGAAGACACTAAATGCCTGAGAACAAAAGTAAGATCCTCCTGGGTGGGTGGCAGTGAGTTGGTAGTTTTGTTCTGTTGAGAGTCTCTCTGGGTTTGGCGTAGGCATGGCCAGCCTGCTTGTGCGCGTCTGGAGAGCAGGGCCGGCACATGGAAACAAAAGGTTATTGTTTGGAAGTGCGGGTATTGTTTTGTAGATGACTGTTTAAAAAATAAACAGAGCCAAATTAGTAGACTGTATTTTAGTGATAATGAATAAACTGTAACTTTAGGACCTTACTGCTTCCCATGTTGTCTTGGTTTAAATTGCACAGTTGAATATCATAGTACAGCAAATGGCAGTCCAGAAGCTTGCGGGGAAAAAAAGGACAGAAACCCATCTGAATTTAGGACAATGACATGTTTATAGAGTGCGGTGGTTTCTACATCCTCCTGTTGCACCAGTCACCTAAAGAGTAAGGTCTTGGGAATCACAGAAACTGCATCTAGAGGCGGTTTTTAATGAGAGGCTTGCAATAGTTGGAAATGTCTGCATGGATCTGAGCTTTGGTGTAGGTTCTTTCTTGTCATCTTTACCAGTGCAAATGCCTTCGTGTTGTGTGTTTCTAGCAATTGTAAATGGGGAATAACTTATTATTGCTTGTGTTATATAGCAAAATTTGTGCCTCAAGCACAAAAATGGGTAGAAAAACTCACAAATGGTTGTGACAGCACCACCCGCTGCAGTGCAACAGATGTTTCTTTTTTGAAAACTCGATCATTGTATCCTACAGTGACTTAAACAGGTTACAGCAGGGTTAAAACTTCGTCCTCTGTAATGTCCGTAATTCAGGGCTTTCTTGTAATAATATTGTATCACTAGAGAAATGATCCCATTTATAGCATCTGAGTCTTGGACATGTTTACAGATCTCCTCTCTATCTCTTTTTATTATCGGAAAGTCAGGTGCAGATAAAACAATACCTTATCTGAAGAAGTTAATGAGTGAGTTAGTACAGTGAACATAAAGAATAGATCTAGTAGTCAGAGTTGTAGTGCAGGAATGTATCAGTTTTATATTACCTTATTATAACTGTTGTGTTTTCTGGGTTGTTTTTTTTTGTTGTTTTGTTTTGATGTTGTGTTTTTGTTGTTGTGGGTATTTTTTGTTGTTGGGTTTGGTTTTTTTTCGTCATCAGAAGTACTGCTCAGTCAGTTGGAAATTTCAAGTTGAACTACCCCTTTTCTCTTCTGTTTTGGCAATGCCTGTTTTGCTTAGGCATCTGTTATGGTGGTTTTACATGTTAGTAGCCATGTTTATTGGAGATTACAAAATCCAAAGAATTGAATATTTATTACATTTCCCTATGAAGAGATTTTTGCTTTGAAATTTACTTAGGTATTGCTGCATACTGATACACATGAATTGGAAAGATTGATTTTTGAAAGACTGCACTGTTTTTTTCGTTGGTGGCAAATTGCGTGTGGAATTGAGAAATAATAGTAGACTTCTGTTGTCTATCGGCAGCGTGACAGTAATCTTAAAAAGCAATATCTGCTGACAAATGATGCTGTCGGAGGAAGACTTTGCACTCAGTAGACTTCCTCATTACTACAATTTCTGCATAAAATAAAAAGTACAGAGGGCTTTGTTATGAAAGCTCGAGTGCTCCTAAACTTTGAGGCATGGACTTGCAACTTGAGTGTCTTGCCTTGTTCCAGAGATATCTTTATGGCTGCCCTGTATAAAATCTCTTTGTGTTTTGCGTTGGAAAAACACACATACTCAGTGTCTGCTGCTTATATTTTAGCAGCCTGGTTCCCAGAAGGTTTTACAGACATTTCTGACATTTGTTACCCTGTGGACATTGGTCTTTGGGTTAAGTTCTTTATTGTGGTGGTTTGGATGACCATTGAGCAAAGTCTTTTGAGATCTCTGAAATTATTGATCCTTGTAGGTCTAAGTAGTCTCTAAATTCAAAATGCTTCCTGGGAACGCTGCTATTTCTGTACACCAATGATAACTGTGCCACAGCGTCTATGGGCCTCGTTCAAGTCTTTGAAGTTCAGGAGGAGCCTTTGCACTGAATTAGCGAGGATGGATCTCGGTCCATTGCGGGGTGTTACTTGATTAGAGAGTAGTACCGAGAGCATGGTGAAAGCTCGTAGGTAGCATGGTAGGTCGCCATTCAAAATACTAGAAATGCCTCATTAATCTTAACAATTAATATATTGGTGATGACTTATGGGGGTTTTGTGAAGACTTTCACCCTGAGTTCTCCTCCAGGAAGAAATATATGACCTTGTGGATTAGAATAATCATCCCCTTTAAAAACCATAATGGTCTAAGAACTCTTAGAAGCTGATTACAGGGGATTTTTCTGTACAGCTGGGACTTCTCATTTTGAAGGAACATAGAAAGCGAGGTGGTATTGGTCTCTTGCTTGATCAGCAGGTGAGAGTGAGCTGCTACTGTGACACAGCTGAGAGAAAGGTGAAGTAGTTTTACTAGAAGCAAAGAAGCTTTAATATTGTACAAGAAATCATGTAAGACCTCATTGGAGGTATTGTGTATAGTCCTGTCATGTCTGTTCCAAAGCGATGGTTTTAAACTGGGAGCATGTCCAGCGATGGCTGCAAGGATATGTGCAGGAATGCAGAATTCACCTGGTAAAAACAGATAAAGAGAGTTGCTTTTTTTAGCCTAGCAGAATGAAGCATGTGAAGAGTTATTTGTACCATGTACAAATTCAGTGAGAGATAAATATCAAGGAAGAAGAAGAAAATTTTTAAAGGACGCTGTTTTTATAAGAGCAAATGATAAAAAATTTTAAAGAATAAATTCAGCTTGAAGATTAGAAGGTTTCTGAGCACTCAAGAATTTTGTAAATGAATGGTTCCTTATACAGTTATTTCATTGACAAATCTGAAGGGGGAATAGCCCTGGGACAGGAAAGGGCAGGGATATAGGCTTCAGGGGTTTGGTAGTTTCTTCCGCTGCCACAGTTGCAGCTGGAGCAGCACTTCTGAGCAAAACTTTACGTGTTCTGCTTCACTGTTAGTTGTCTGTGTACGAATGAGAGGTGGTGGTTATCATTAAAAGTCACAGCGGTGACGTTCATGAAAAACGTTTATGGGTAAAGTCTTAGTGGTTCACTACTTCTGTCTGAATCTGGAAGAGGGATAGGATGTTATCTGCATGAGGGAGGATATCTGCTGACAGTTTACACCAACCAGCTTGTCTGGCCCACAGGCCTGGCCACATCCCCTGGCACCACAGAAGGAATGAAACCAGCTGAGGTGCCATCCCGCTTGGTGGTGTCCTTGCTTGGTGGCAACAGTTGGGGTGGTTTGGGGATGGGAACGATCTCTGCTCCTGTTCATAGACACCATGACTGGATCCAGCCCCGTACATGTAAGTTCTCTGCGACTGGTACGTGGTATTTTCTACTTGATGGCAAATAAAGTGGTGAGGTGATTGATCTGCCAGACTAAGACAATGCCAAGTACCTATCAGACTGTGAACGTGATTCCAAAACACGGGGGAGAAACCGTTTTCTGACAGTGATAAGTTATGATGTATTTACTAGGTCAAGGTCTTTTGCTAATGAGGAGGTGCAAAATGACAAGTGCTTTGCTTTTTAGGTGAACTGTGCTATTTTAAGGTGTTAAAAAGACATAATAAAGACGTGGTTTGCATTTCAATGGAAAGGATCAAGAAAGAGAAATTCTTTATATATGTTTAGTAATTGGATTATTGAGTAAGAAGTCGAATATAAACATGAATGAAACTATTTGGGGGAAGCCTTAAATGAAGAGATGAGAACAGTTATATCTTATTTCAGGCAGAAACAAGAATTTTGGAGAAACAGAAGGTTTGGTCTTGTGGCACAAATACCTGGGTGTGGATGAGGTAGTGCAAGGATGCATATGACAGAAATCTGACTCTCCTCAGAATATGTTCCATGTGTTAATTTAGATGTGATCAACGTGACGGTAGTTGTGGTTTAAGATGGTAGTTTATCTTGCTGTTTTATGTGGCTGTTATCGTTCCTGTATCTGTGGTACATACATGGATCTCACTATGTAAGTAGATACATGAAAAAGCAAGTAAAAAAAAAAGAAGAAAAAAAAACAAACAAGAAAATGCTTACCCTGTTCTGTCATTGAAAGAAAACTCTCAATGAAAAAAGCCTTACTTCATCTACTGATGAAGTGCAGCTGTTACAAGCAATGTCATATGCAGCAGACTTTAAAGAAAGAAATGAGGAAAAGTGGCCTAACTGAGGCTGAGCTTAAAAAGCCAACCAAGCAAAACGTCCCCCCACGCCCATCCTGTTCTTATCTGAAAAAAATACTGACTGCGTAGATTAAATTGATGCTTGTTCATGGCTATGTTTATTCTGAACTATGTAAAGGGAAGCTAAAACCAGAAATCAGTCAGTGACCCGACTTGAATGAGGAAAAATGAAATTAATGGGATAAAAGTTACTGAAAAAAAATCCAGATCTTACCAGCACATATGCAAATGTTTAGAAATCAATACAGCTCAAGCCAGAGCAGTAAATAAAGATGAGCACTGCATTCAGCTCTTGTATCATTTAAGCATCTGGTCTACTACAGTTAATGCCAAATTTAGTTCATGTAAAATAGATGTAAATGAATGTCTGTTGCAAAAGAGACTAAAAAGTGAATATCTGCTAAATGGAATGTTGCTGTGGCAGAGTGACAAGAAAAGAGATTTCAGAATTATCGTGCAAAAATCCCAAAAGCCAACAGCATTTTTTGCAGCTGCAGTTGGGTTAACAAACAGGATTCCGGGACCTCTTTGGAAGAAATGCAGTCAACGTTTCAGGAAATGCATTTTTGCTGTTTAAGAGACTGGCTAAGCAATATCTATTATATTTTGTCTAATTCCAGTCAGCATTCTAAATACGCGATTTCTCTTCCAGAGCCCAGAGCAAGCTAATACAGTATCTATCTTGGAGAAAGCTTTTCCTTTCTGCTTCGCACAATGTCAGGTCAGCTCTAACGTGGATCTGGGCAGAAGGGATGCGAGCGCTTGAGTGCGTGGTGCTCTCAAGCAGATGGGCAGGCAAGCAGCAGAAAAAGGCAGGGCTGAGCCAGGAGGCAAAAGGGAGTTGGCCAGTACTTATAAAGACTGTAGAAATTCCTCCTGTCCTCTCCTCTCCTTCCTCCCCACCACTAACCCTGCAAAGAGGTCACAAGTTTGGAACAGAAACAGGCACACTTTCCTTCCTGTGGTTTCTCCTTGGACCATGAGGAGAAACTTAATTTAACTCTCAGATCTGGACTTCAGAAGATGACAAACATCCCTTTTGCAATATTACTAGGAGTATTTCATGATAGAAATAGTTTCTGTGGGTTAATTGTATTTTTGTTGTTGCAGTATTTACAAAGTGAAGGGCTTGCAACAGTAGCCCTTGGAGTCTTCCTCTTGTGTCTTGGCAGTGGACTCATTGGAAGTTGTCCAAGTCCTATAATTTGCACAGTCGTGTAATTTGTTATACATCATCAGAACAATTTCCTCCCTCTCACTTCTCTGGCTGTCTACCACTAATTAAATGTAACAATTTCAAAGGAGGAATGGTTTCTGCTATCAAAAATACAATTGTGCATGGTGAGTGAGAGTTTCTTCTTCCTCCCTGGTCTTTGTATCTTCTCAGTGGGAGCTTGGTATTTAGGTGGTCCTTTGCAAGCATGATATTTGTCATGATGGCTGCTGGGGAGGAATAGGACCTTGGCCTATGGTCTCAGCTCAGAAGTTGTGAATTATGACGTAAAATAAATATTTGTCTGCAGTAAACTGAACAGCAAAACATGCTGCATGAAAGCTAAGTTGCAGTATCTTGCTTTTCCATTTTTAACCACCCTGTCAGAGTTTAAGTACTTCCACTATCAGAGGCACTGAAATTCTCAGAAATCCAGCAGTGCGCTTTCTAGTGAGTGTATCACAGCGATATCCTATCGTTTTCCCCCCCGATCCAAATGTTCGTGTCTGTTCTTGTGATACCAAATGAAAAAGATAGTGTAGATCTTGGTGTGAGGGCACCTTTGCACCAGGGATAACATATGGGAAACAGCAAATCCTGGGGATTGCCTACGCACATTAGCTGCTTATATTTCTAGGTGTCATTTTCTCAAAAGATTCAAACATAATCAAGGCTAGGTGAGCCATAGAAGTGAAATGTAGAAGTTCTTTAGACACCTGTTCAGTAAGGACACCTTGCAATAATATTGAAGACTGGGTGATTATACTCTCCTTTATTCCACTTCCATTCCGTGGCAGTAAGATGAAGCTTTATGTCCACCTGACTATTTCTGAAGCCTCTGTGCTTTCTGTACTACTTTGGTAAAGAAAATATAGCTGCCTAAAAGACATCAGAGCGGCAAATGAGTAGGACTCTTGGAAAAATATCATTCCATTTTTGAAGCCCCCTTTTAATATGCTTGTTGATCATCTTGGTCAATACCAAGACTGAAAACTTCTGCTGGGGGGATGATGCCTCTCCAGAAGTTATTGCTGGGTATTTTGTTCTTGGAGAGGAACTGAGGCATTTTGTCAGGGCTGCGGCTACTTCCCAGTTACGCCTCTCCTTTTCATAGCAGCTGGTAACCTCAATGGAAACACCAACAAGATGATTTACTCTAAATTTGTTGAGACTTCTTTTGTTTGAAACGTCCCAGAGATGCCCTTTCAGCTTCTTTTCAGCTCCTGCATCTTCCAGGTTAGGAATCATTGCTGCAGCCAGGCTTTTTTAGCTCATGCTTCTCCTGACAGTGTATGATAGACTTGTTCAGGCAGCAGCTGTGTCCTGGAGGAAAGGAAATCCTGCTTTAAATGAGGGTAGTCCCTATTAGAAAGAATTACCTATTGAAGTAAGGTCAGAGTGGAAGTAGCAGAAGAGGTTCTGAGTACAGATAGACCAGACTAGTTAGAAGCAGTGGAGCTGTGATTTGTGACTGCTTTCCTACTTTTAAAAGGTTATTTTAGAACACCAGCCTAGATCTATACCAGTTTGTAGTCTGCTTTACTCTCACTGAGCCTTTTGTTCAGCTTCATTGAAGTTCATGTTGTTGTAACTTTTTTTGTTTGTTTGTTTCAGTATATTAGGGGCCATTTCATATTATCCAGTACTAAGAGAATTTGCTTCTATTTAATTCTTCTGAGGCTTGCGTATTTTGACACTGTGAAGGCAGCCTCTGAACAGTCAAAGGTGTCGTGCTCTGCACCCTCTTCATCTATCCATAGGATTGCCTGGGGATAGATGACTTCATGTGCAAGGTGACCTCCTGGTTATGGACAGGTGTGTGTTACGTGCTGTGGCAGACAGGCAAGGCTTGTCTAGGCATGACCTTAAAAGTCCTTAGCAAGCAGGTTTCTGTGCAAGCTTTTTTTCCTCACTTCTAATGATTCTTCTCTAATGGCTTGGGATTTTTTTTTTTCCTCAGTTCTTCTAGGAGAGAACAAGCTGGAGTGTAGATTTCCTGTAGATAATATTTAGCCTTTCTCCTTTCAACGTAAATATTTTGTTGCGAGTATCTCACTTGAAACTTAATTTAGAGGTTAAATTTTGTCCATCAGTGGTACGTGTACTATCAAAGCTGCAGTAGGCTTTGGGGAAAAGCTCTGATGCATATCAGAAATATATGATGTTAGCTTTATTACAGGACTGTACCACTCAGATTGCCACCCCCTACATCTGTGGCTGTCATTAACTGTGCAAAAGGCCAAGCTGTAACTAACCAGTACTGTATCTGTGCTGGGGATGTGCCAGTGGCAGAAATGGAGAAGACAGTCCAGCCTTCTGGACTCGAAAGCGTAATGCCTTAGACTATCTGCCAGCTCAGATGCTTATTTGGGAGAGCAGTCATTGGCGTTTCAGTCATTGGAGCTGACATTTCTTACTCTCACCAGACCCGCAGAATGTTATTTTTCAGATACTTAGTGGCATCTGCATTGACAGTTTATGAAGTTCATGTGCATCTGACGTCTTTGGTACAAAGTGTCTTGAAGAACCGTAATCACTGGAATGAATGATCAATTTCTAAGTGCTAGTAGTAGTGGGACGGTACCTTTACCCTTAATTTTACAGGTGAAATCCTTTCATAATCTGTATGGCTGAGAATTATAATACTAAACTGAGTCAGGACCATTGTTTTATATCTATTCTGGTCCCCTTTTAGTGATAATAGAGAATCTGTTTTCACACATGTTTTATCCTTATGCGCATCATATGCATAATGACACAAAGATAATAATCCAAAGATAATTGCTTTTTCTTTTAATTTCTGTACAGTATTAGGTGTTGCAGGTTAGTTCTTCCCTGCTTGGGATTCTTCTGCCTTTCAAAGTCAGCAGGCGCTTCTCTTTGATTTTTAAAATTTAAGCTGTTAAAAGATGTGGGCAGAACTCACGTGTATCCAACAGTATTTCGTTTACCTGGAGACTAGTTGTCAGTCAGATGCAAAGCATCTACAGGTGCTCCCTTTTTTCTGTGTGTATTTTCAGTTTCTCACTTCTTCCACACTTTCACACATCCCAACTTTTTTTGTTTTATTCGCTTTCTTCTTCCCCTGCTCCTTCCTGCGTTGTGTTATGTCCTGAAACTTTTGGAAAAGAGAAATACAGTACATCTGTCCCCTCTCTTGAACAGAGTTTGAGCTAAAACTCCAAGTTTCCTGCTGGAAATTCTCACTCCTCTTGAAGCCCAGCTGGCATTCCTTCTCTTCAGAAATAGCTCAAGAGATTGTATTCAAAATGCTATTCAAAGAGGCCCCTTGGCCATTTCTCTCTTGGGTCTGGGGTGCTTTGTCCTCTCACATCTCATTTAGCGTGTGCTTACCAAGAAGAGCTCGATTCAGCCCCATCCGTTGTGACACCTGCTGAAGTTTGTGGGCCCTTTTCAGCAACGGAGATGAATGGTGAAATCGGTGCTAGCCATGGACTTCCACAATCCATTTATATAAAGGAAAAATCTTTCTAATGAGGATTGATTCCTCCTTGTTCCTTTAGGTGTGTTCTCCCTTCTGAGTGCAGTAACTCACTATCTGGAAGATGGGTCAGCAAACTTCCATTTTTCAGATAAAGGTTTGGATTGAATTTTCAGCTCCGTATTGCAGCTCACTTGCTCTCAGGATATTAGCATTACTTTGCCACAGTTATAGTTTTTTATATGGATTGGCAGCAGCTTTTACAGGCAGGCTGAACTTCATAGTAACCAAACTTAAAATGCACAGAATGAGAAAAATGCTTCTCTTGTAAGGCTCCTGCTGAGCTGATAAGAGTCTACAGGAAGACATCTATTTAAACAGAAATAAACACGCCTTAGGATGCTTGGATTCTATTTTCAGCTTTATTAAGCTATTTTCAGCTTTATTAAGAATGCTGTGTTTAATTTTTCCAGCATTTCCAGCCCCATTAATTTAGTTTACACTGCATTTGGATCAATTAGTGCACTTGATGATAATGCACTATTTGCCTCTGCCTGTTTAAAACAAGAGAAACAAGAGGATGGATTTTCAGTGTATTAAAGAATCTGGAGTACCTCCAAAGACTCCGATTAGTCCAAATGGCCAATCTCAGAGGCTGCCCAAGTGGAAACAAAAATTCCGGGTTGGGTAACTGTCCAGTGGGTCTATTTTCTCACTCCAATGACTTCTCAATTCTTCTAACGACACCTTGGCTTCAGGATTTTCACCTCCCAATATGCATATACTGATGAAGACTGTACTTAACAGGAATACACACAAGTTAATAATAATAGAGGTAGAGCCACAGAATGTTCAGCAAAAAAAAAAAATAAAATGGAAAAAAAAAAAAGACTGCTTCAAAAGCACGAGGATATGGAAAGACTTCCTGATATGATGGCAACGATGCTAGAAACCAGTTGAGATCCCATTCAGCTTTCCTTTCGTCAGCAAGCTTCTTTGCATTTTCTTCTTGGGGATTAAAATGCCAAGGGATCAGGACAGCAGAGAAGGCAACCTCTCCAAATCGGAGCTGCGTGATCTTACTCGGTG
The DNA here is from genome assembly GCA_013396915.1 of Stercorarius parasiticus. Classification (NCBI taxonomy): domain Eukaryota; kingdom Metazoa; phylum Chordata; class Aves; order Charadriiformes; family Stercorariidae; genus Stercorarius; species Stercorarius parasiticus. The sequence continues at coordinate 850,221 of VWZL01002081.1, forward strand.
CGTGATCAAAATGCTAATACGTTAGATTTCAGCTTTGTTGGATCTCCGCGACCAACCGGATGTCATAAAAGGGGCTCAAAGTTACTCTAAATGTTTGTGTTTCATTTTTGTTTTAGAGAAGTGATTGCTATGAAAAACCAATGTGAGACACAAATTTTATTATAACACTTTTCAAATACAGTAGGGTATATCTGGTATAGTTTCAGATCCTAATACCACCTGTTCCTACCCTCTGCTCAGCAGTGTTGCCAGCATCAAATTGTAGTTATTAATGTAAAGCAATGCTTGCTACAGTTTTATTTGGGACATGTACATTACTGACGTACCAAGCTGCAATATGTGTATTTTATCTGCCAGAGAATACGATTCAACTCGGAGAAAGTATCTCTATTTATCTTTGCTGCAAAATTATTTTGGAGATTGTTATATTGTGTTATTGCACTGTGATTTTTGCTTTTTCATGAGTGAATAGTACCGCATTTTGCCTGGATGTTTTGAGTGTTTATTGTTCTCATGGGATGCCTTGTTTATTTGTCTTGCTTCTGGTCTGTCACAACATTTTTAGTTTGACACAGATTGCTTCAAGTTTGCACATGGCGAGTCTTGTAATCTCATTTGCTTCACCAAACTTCATATGCAGCTCCGAGAAACATTCCCATTTCACTGAAGTACCTTCTCAGTGGCACAATACAGATAAAGGTAGAGATAAGTCACTGTAAAAATTGTATTGTGATGCTGGATTTGTTGATTTATTCAACAATAACAAGATACAAAACAATAGGTGAACGACCTAGACTGAATTCCCTTGAATATCTCACTGATATAGAAGTACTTTATTCCTTTATGCTTTTTTTGGAAACAACAAAAATCAATTTTCCCTTAAGTATTTTTGTTCAGCTTCTGAACACCCTTAAATGTGTATTTAAATTCCCTAATACCGGTCAATTAAGTAAATGTGGTTGTGGATCCTTAAGAAGCAGCGCTTTTTAATGGAAGTAGCAAAATCCCCGTCTTATTTGTATCTGATGCTCCACCGTAAGAAGTGCACTGTCTTTATCTTACCCTATAGTTTTTGATGTTCTGCCAGCCCCCTAGAGCTTGAGAACGACCGTGCTGGCTGACGTGCCATATAGACCACAATCGAAAAGGCTTGGTTTAGATAGATGTAATAGTCTGTGGCAGGGCGCTACAGGCATGGCAGTCTGAGGAATCTTGCCCTATTCCGAGGATAAATAGATGACTTCAGACTCCGGGTTGCCATGCAGAAGAGAAGAACCACGACCCCGCCAGGCTGCGGGCTCCTGTGCAGTAGATTTCTCTCTGTAAAGGTTCGGCACTGCTCTCCATTACCTTCCTTAAGCCCGTTTGGTGTCTAGACAATCCCCAGAACTCCGGCTTCATAATGACGTGTCAGCTCCTGAAATCTTGACGTGCCAGCTGCAGCGCACACAGGAATGATGCTCCTTTTAACTGGAAGTTTGCTTTCTGCCCAGTGTATATTTTCATTGAAAGTTTTCTGTTTACATAACAACAGCACGCAGTTATTCTGATACTATTCAGCAGCAGTAGTATTTGTTTGCTATTAATGACTGATCCATGTACACTGTAAGCTTTATTTCCTTTTGCTATGCAGTTATTCATAGTGTAGTAATTCAAAGTGTAGAACAAACTTAGTAATTTTACTGAGAGTTTTTTTTTTCGAAGGAAAAGAAAACGGCAACAACATAACAGTAGAAAGGTTCACAGAGCTGTTCAGAGGGCATCTTCTCCCCACACTTTGACTTGCTTTGTCGGTGTACATTAGAGATGACCGCTTGATTGCTGCTCAGTCAAACCATAGTTCTTTTTTTTTTTTTAAAAGGTCAAACCTTATTTGACTCAAAAAGTGTCTTTACACAAAATGACTTCTCTACTCAGCTAATTGTGTGAGAATCAGGACTTTTTATTTTATTTTAATTTTCAGTAAGCTCCATTTCATTTGGATGGAGATGAAGAGATTTCAGGTTTCTCTTCTCTGCCTGGGGTATTAGTCTGTGTGAGGCAATAGAATATTTAAGAACTTGTGGTGCTGCTGGCTTGATTTTATTTTCTACCTGGCATTTTTAGGTATGATTTCAGCTTAGCACGTATGTGATTTGAAACACGAATGTCTTCAAAATAAAGAAAACCGTTGTGTCTGATATGTCTCTAGGCTGCACGTCTGTATCTGATTCGTGGCTTGAGTGATACGCTTTGGTGTTGAGCGAATTGTCGTTTACAATTATGCTTTGGATCCACTGATTTCCAGTGAGATACATGAAGATTAGGTACTACGTGAGAAGAATATACTCCAGTGTATTATATTTATGATGATTTTATGAATCATGGTGTAGCATTGCTGTATTTCTCATACCCGATGAGTGACATTTTAATACCGACCTGTGTACCAAAATATTGCACCATTGCATTGGAAACTGCATTCCCCTGTAGTGTCATTTACACTGGATAGATAAAATAAACATGACCTGAAGTAGTTTCCTTTCTAGTCCAGATTCCGATTGCTCACAGCATTGAAATACTTGAAGATGCCTTTGCATCAATGCACATAAATCTAATAATTTTCGTTTCATCTTCACATATTTCCTCTGTAGCTGTCTGTTGATTCTTGAGCCCTAGTATTTTAACTGAGTTAATTCTCACAGAAATGACTCCTACTATTTGTGACTTGTTTCAAAGACGGCATACTTCGTGGAGCTCATTCGCTTGTTCTTTTAAGATGGTACTTGTAGATTCGAAGAATGTTTTCTGAAACTATTTTTAGAGCAAAGATTTTAGTGAAACCTATCAAAGCTCCATTGAAGGGCACGATGTGAGGGGGCTAACATTGTTTCTGTGCTGCCAAAGTCAGGAGCTCATCATCTGCTAGAGCTGCTGTTATCAGATTGCAGAAGCCTCGATTTGAGGGATATTGAGAAGAGAAACACGCAAAACGGCCTTGCTCTCCTTTATAGAAGCCAGTCACAGCAGGCAGCTGGAAAAGCTAACAATTAAATGAATCTTACCTTCTTTCATGTCACAACTTGTATAGAATTTCCAGAAATCATGTCATATAACTGCGACTTTGTCTTCTTCCGAATCACTTCTTAAGCCGTGATGTTAGTACGATGTCTGCCAAGGATGTGTTGTACAATTGCTGCGTGGCTGTGGTGGATCCCCAAAGCCACTCATTTCAAGGAACTGTGAAACATACACACGTGGTTTTGCCTGAATCTAATCAGGGAATACTGCAATTAAATTATGTTCTCTCTGTTCTACAATTTTCCAAACATAGAGCAAAATTTAATTTTTTTTCTCAGGACGTGATTAAATGCGACATTTAGCCCAGACTTGGGAAGGAGGCCAACCTCTCCCAAGCCAAAGACTGAATTTCATTTTGTGGAAAAGGTTTTAATATTAATATTTATTTATTTTTTAGTAATTTCGTATCTCCAAATGCTCTTGTAATTCTGCGCTTTAGGATGCGTAGCTGGGGCTTTTTTGGGCATAACCACCAACGGTATGTAAGAATATATATGGTACGCACATGATCAAGTCTGCTAAGGGCAGGCGAAGCTATTTGTTGTTATTTGGGGAAGCGTGGTATTATGAGCAAGTAGAAGCGTGTGCTACAACAACAGAAATAAACACCATAGTTTTCCTGCTTCCCCGCACAGCATTTAATGGGTGTGAAGCAGTTTAGTCATGATATCAGGGAACTGATACATCTGTTAAGAGAAATGCATTCTACGCACTATAAAATTAAGTGTTGCATTGCCAAGCAATAAAGCAAGTATTCCTGTAGTCAATTTTTGCAAACTAAACATTGTAAAATGATATTATAAGAAGGCGGTGCTGGAAATCTGTTTTGAAAACATATTCCATTAGGAACACACACTGTACTTGATGGAAGGATCATGGCTAGCATTTATGGTGCTTTATTTTTTTGACATGAAGAATATACTGTGTACTGTTAGCAGACTAAAGCGTAAGAAGGATATTTCACATTTATGTTGAACCTTATTCTAAATGAACCCAAAGTACTAAAAAAAAATCTCAATGCATAAGCTTTGTGGTGCTACTGAAGCGCTATTAGCAGGTTGTGAGGCAAACAAACACTGTCTGGAATGTTTTGCAGGCATCGGGGAAGAAAATTTTGGCCAGTCAAGCCAAGCTTTAAGTACTGCGCTTTTGAAAAGTTCCAGCACCTTTAAGACATGCTCAAGCCAGTCGTAGAGATTTTTCGTTACTTTGATTTCTTGAAGCACATGACGTTTTGATGGGGCCCATACAGCAAAATACAGATGCAGCATCACTGAAGTGAGATTTGTGACCAAGGTGGCATTGCTCTGTGAGAAGAGACTGAGAATCTATATTTCATCTTCTTTTCCCTTTACTGTTCCTCAACATGTTACTACCCAGTGACTTCTCTATAGAAAAATAGCAGAGAGAGGGAAGAGATGGCAGAAACTTAAGTCAACGTGGTGCATGCTTTCTGGATATTAGCTATAATATTTGTGTCGTCATGTGTGTACGTAAGGACACAAGTCAGCAGTATGGTCTTATAAATAGTGACAGAGATGCGCTCCTTGGAGCCTCGTAGCTTAAGAATTTAGGGGCTAAATTCTTAGTCACTGTGTAAATTGATATAGATTTACTAATTGACACTAGCAGAGAGTGTGGCCCCTTGGGTTTCTGAAATGCTCTTGGCTCAGTCAAAGATTATACACACAAAAAATTATATTTGCTTTTCTGCTCTTACTTGTTAAATGTGTTCTTTATTAAATTAAATTTCTCTAGTTAACTCTGTTCTGAAAAAGTGCCTGGCAGGTTCAGGTTCTTAATGCGTCTTCCTCGCTGGGGGGTTGTAAGGCTTAATTGTTCATAATCGGTAAAAGCTTGAGATGAAAGGATTTATGTAAAAGCAATGTATTATGATGATTATGAGGCTGATGGTGATGCATATCACACCTGCTGTCACACCAGCTTGAGCAAAAGCAATCTCTGCCTTTAGACTGAAATTTCTGTGTGTTGTGGTTTAACCCCAGCCAGCAACTAGGACCGCGCAGGCAAACGCTCACCCCACTTCACCCCCAAGAAAGGTAGGGAGAAGAGGGAGAAAAGGGAAAACCCAAAACCTCGTGCCTTGAGATAAAGACAATTTAATAGGTGAAACAAAAGCCGTGCACACAAGCAAAGCAAAACAAGGAATTCATTCCCTGCTTCCCATCACAAGCAGGTGTTCAGCCATCTCCAGGGAAGCAGGGCTCCAGCACACATCACAGTCACTTGGGAAGACAAATGCCATCGCTCCAGACGTCCCCCCCTTCCTTCTTCTTCCCCCATGCTTTATATATATAGAAAGTATAAATGCTTTATATACTGAGCGTGTCATCACATGGCATGGAATACGCCTTTGGTCAGTTGGGGTCGGCTGTCCCGGCTGTGTCCCCTCCCAGCTTTTTGTGGCCCCCCCCCAGCCTGCTTGCTGGCGGCGTGGTGTGAGGAACAGAAAAGGCCTTGAGTGCTTACCAACAACCAGAACCATTAGTGCACTATTAACAGTATTTCCGTCTCAAACCCAAACCACAGCACTACACCAGCTGCTAGCAAGAGTCAACCCCATCCCAGCGAAACCATGACACGGTGAGAAAAATACCACTTTTTGGTACTTCTTTTTTCCCTATTGAAAAACGTGGTGGCTCTCAGATAAGTCAAAACATTTAAGTCTATTCTCCTTTCTTCTGGATGAGCCTTAGACTTCAAGATAAAACTTATTTGGTGAGACGATTTTAGGCAAATCCAGATGTTGAGATTAATATGTCTTTTGCCACTGGGAAAATGAAAATAATTGCTAGAAATTGACTTTTTTCTTTTTTTTTTTTTTGAAAACTCCGCTTTTGTGATAATATTTTAGCTACTGAAAAACTTTCTGATTTAAAATGTAGATAAGCACTGAGATTAATTAATTGTGTCCTATTAATAGTTATTTGCATTCGCTTTTCAATCCAAGAAAAGCAAAGGTCAGAAGAAGTGTAGAAGAGTGCAAAAGTTATCCAGACCCAAAAGAATCCATTATTTAGTGATTTAGTGTGGTATGTTTTAGCAGTGTGTTTGACTCTCTCTTCCCCCACTTCTCCAACCCACCCCCCCCCGCTTTATTGTTTTCTTTGTTACTCTTTCTTTCTTTTATATAAACTTGATTTGATTGAGACAGAATGCCCTGGGGCATTGCTGTTGGGATACAGGGCTTTTCATCTCTTGATTGCCTTCTTGGCAGTGTTTTTAGTGAATTCAAACCTTTATCTGTTAGAGACTGCAAGGTAAGCTAGATTCTGTAAATTGAGATTAACTCTTAATTCTGTTCCTTAATGGGGAAACGTCTATATCTAACATGGCATCTTTCTTGATAAAGAGCGAAGGCTGGGCGGGTATTGTGGATGAGCTCTGAAAGCTTCACGTAGTGAAGTCCTTCGTGTTGTGTCCTCAGACAACTCTGATCTCTGCAACTGACAACTTCCATCCTTCTGGTGTTGGTCAATAGAATGCAATCGTGCTTTGAAAAAGGCATTTTATTTTGGGTGGAGTGTCTTGGCAGAACGAGTGGGATTTAAAAGATGATGCAAAAGCCCATTAGAAAATATTTTTAGAGATACCACTGTGGCTGTTACTTGCAGTGTACCAGAAATATAATATTAAGTCAATAATAGATAACACCTAAGTTTTAGTGTGCTTGTTAAATATGCACTGCTTAAGGTCTCTTAATATATTTATAAGTTGTTTGTCTTTACACATCCTTGACCCAGGCCAGAAAAACTCATTGCCATTTTGTTTCGGATTTTCTTCTTCTCCCTCCCAGTAATATCATCTTAAGATAAATAAATGCTATCGCAATTCCTTGATTTACTAGTGCATATTTTGTGTAGCTATCAAAACAAGTACCCGTTTTCAGTTTCAATTGTTATACTTGCAATAAGGTACCAGCAGCCTTCAAAAAAATGTTGATGAGTGTATGATTGTGTCTGTGTGCCTGTGATTGCACCAAAGCAACTTGCTCTCTTCCAGCCACAACTAAAAATACTTTCTTAAAGCTTCTTCATGATTTCAAAAGAGTGTTTCTCATATAGAGAATTACCATAAAGTAATGTTTTAGTAACATTTTGGATGTTCTTACAGCTTATTCAACATTCTGGTGTTTTTAATAACACATGATTATTTGAGGATGCTAGGTAGCTTTTCATTAAGCAATACAGAGTACATCTATCACACTTTCACACAGAGTGTTTCTTACAGGTAAATTAGAATTGTGTTTTATTGGTGAAAGCACGTATCAGTGCTACAGGGTAAAGCAAAAAGAGTGAATTTAAAGACTGTATACATGTTACATTAGGGTAGAATCCAGCTAGTCTTGTGCTGAGCGTGTCTGGAGTGCCTTTGTGTAGGCTGGAAGGCTGTACAGAGAACTGTAAAACACACACAGCTAGAAAACTATTTTTATGTTGTCTGATTGTTCCCTATACTGTACTAAGGTCAAACGGAGCTAAGATTGCATCCACTGTCTATTGAATTGAGGGTTTTTTCAATGAGTTCAACGGGATTTGAATCAAGGTCTTTCTAACTTTGTGATAATAGATCAGGCAAGGGAGAATGCTTCTGTTGTGATTCTGGAACGTGCTTCTTTATCCTTAAATTCAGATTGATTAAGCATAACTGATTTCTAAAGAAACTGTGAGCCACAATATCGCAGCCAAAGTGGAAGCAGGTCACAAGTTTCACATTCTCTCTGTCTTGCATTGTAATGATTGCAGTGTTCTTCTGGTTTGTTTTGATAACTCCACTGAAATTTAAATTAAAATACATAAAATTACAATTTGTGTGTTATGTTTTTTGAGTATAGTAAGCACATTGATGTGGTGCAAAGAAAAACAGTAATATGATATGTCATGTCATTTCTCAAAATAAATTTCTGTTTGGTTTTAACTGTTGAATTGAATTTTGAAAGATGATGTTCAGTTGGTTTGTGGAAGGAGTATTCTGCCCTATTTTGTCATGCTTAGTATTAGGTTCCTAGACAGACAGCTGCAGTTGGCTTAAAACGGTGCACTAAAAATATTGAAGAGTCTAGCCTTGAGGAAGCAGGGCAGTAAAATGGCAACAAGAATATTTATTTAGCACAGAATCATCTGGGGATGCGCGAGATGCTTTCAAAAGTGTAATATATCACAGGGCAAATTTTATTATATTACTTTTGTCTCTTACTGCTTTTATTGATCTTTTTCATATATGCTTTAGAAAATCGTCACATGTCTGTCCTCAGAGCCATAAAGTAAACTTGACATCAATCAGTGTTTCGTATATGTCTTTTTACCAATAAAACAGAATGGGCAGATTCTGTCCATTCAGTATGCTTTCTGAATTAATTTAATAAAATATATCTTGTTTGTTCATTAGAATAAGATTTTAGGTGAAAATGTATCAATCAAGGTGGATATCTTACACATTCAAATGTCAGTTCCATTATTGGGATAATACAAGGGAAATTATCAGTATTTATCACTGTGATTCATTGTACTAATTTTAAGGAGTTGATGTTTCATTTTTCAAAAAAAAAATCCAGCATCTCCAGCCAAACAGCAGCCTGAAAGCATCCAGATGAACGGCCTGCTTCTGGCGTACAAATGGCTACAACTTGATCGCATATCAAACAAGCAAAACACCAAGCACCAAGAGAATTTAACATCATATAGCAGCAAAGAAAGGGCGCGCTGCTAAGAGTTCAGTGCCTTCTGAGAGAGATGCTCAGCCTTCCAAGTTCACCTTAATCTTAATTTTGCAAGTCCTGTATGACAGAGCACTGGGTACTTGAAAAGATTCACTGCTACGTCAGCTAAAAGAGCCTAGTGACAAACTCTGCAATATTAGTTCACCGCTTTGATAAATACTATATAGTATGAAAATATATACACACACACACAAACTCACCCACAGTATGTACGTGTGCCTGTATCCAATATCTTTGACGTCATTTCTTCCTGATATATTCATTATTCTTTATAATCCTTCCAGGTACTTTTCTGTTTTGCCCTTTTTCCTTCTTTACTTTCACTGTGCATTGCCTCCCAAATTTGAAAGAATTCCTTCATGCTTTTCTGAGTGCTTTGAAAAACCCTCGTCTCCAAACCTTGCTGAGGCTTAGCACTAAGCAGTAGTTTTGTACTACCAGGATTTGGAACTGTGACTACAGTAGGCAGCCGTTATGCTAATTATGTTTGTAAAGTACCTCTTATATGCAAAATCTCTAGAAATATAAATCAGGAATAATAACTTTACAGTCCGTTGCTGGAAGGCCTGAGATTTATAGGCCCTTCCTGAACTGAACTAACCCTCATACATACCACATGTAAAATCTGCAGCATAGATCAGGTTGGAAGCCACTCACAAAGGTGATGAACTGCCCAGCTAAGGATTTGTCTTCTGGTCTCAGATGTGTTTGCATCCTGATTGCCAGACTGACCCGCACTCTCCTTCCTGCTCCAACACGTGGGATGAAAATTTTCCAGGACAGTTCTTCTGCCCAAAGTTTGTTCCTGACAGATTTGTCCTTTGCTGACTCCAGCCGGCTGTAAAAGGACTCCAGTGGCATTTGGCAGACACTGTGTTAAATAAGTCGCGCCCTGTATCCGATGGATGTAGTTCACTGAACCAAGAAGGGTTTTGTACTTTTCTAGATGAGAGCGTCACACTTGAGTACAGAGAAAAAGAGCAGAACCTCTGCTGCTCCCTTGTTTTGCTTGTGTGCTGTCTCCGTACTTTCTCAACTGTCCTCTAAACCCGCCTCAGCAACTGGTATCATCTGATTATTCTGGTGGTTGGCTTACATGGTTGGATTGTTATCAACAGCAACCTTGTATGTACTTGGATGAGTAAACTCAATCAGCTAATGAAATTGTGGTCTTTCCATCAACTGATTATCAAATTGCTTGTATAGTTCAGCTAGACCATTGCTTTTCCAAAGCTGCACATTTTGTTTACCCAAGCAGTCTGTGCCTGACCCTGTCCTTGCCTTTCCTAAACGTCCCTTGTTTCACTTGACGTGCACGTAGTCTTTTGAGTCTGGCCAAAAACCGGTGAACTTCGTGGTCCCTTTACTGACCACCCTGTTGAAAATAAATCAGTAAAAGAGCATTTCAAAAGTACAAGAGAAGCCAGTATGACTTCTTCTCTTATGCTGCCCGGTGTGGCAGCCCCAGACACCTGTTGATTTACAAGGTGAACAAAGATGATGTCAAAAGAGGATGTTGCTTGCCGAGCAGTGACCAAGAAGAGCTGTGGTTTGCATTTTGGGTAGCGAACACAGAGCAAAGAGCCTCCGGTGAGCACCGGTGAAGGATGGATTTACCCACCTTTTTCCCCGCTAGTTCCCTGTGCCTGTACACAATGTTTGAGCAAGTAAAAGTGTTGGGTTGAAATCCCTTTGAATTCCAGTCTTCCAGAAGAACTGCTGTGGGCTTAATTATAGGGCAGCATTGGAAGTATACCTCCTGCTGTATTTGATCATGAATTACAATTTATGCTCTTTGCCATAGGTATTTAACACCCACTGAAGCTGACATATGCATGTCAGCCAGGGGTCAGTACTGGGCCCAGTCCTCTTCAATGTATTCATCAATGACCTGGATGAGGGCATAGAGTGCACCCTCAGCAAGTTTGCCGATGACACAAAGCTGGGGGGTGGTGGCTGACGCACCGGAAGGCTGTACCACCATACAGAGAGACCTAGACAGGCTGGAGAGTGGGGCAGAGAGGAACCTTATGAAATTCAACAAGG